>QRFJ01000088.1:479186-565444 GCA_006176705.1 Cocos nucifera | reverse complement strand
AATTTCGTCTCGGAGCTGGATGCATCCCTCCGTGTCGTGGCCGTGGTCGCGATGGTAGAGGCAGTACTTATTTCGATCGCGCTTGTTTGGGGGAGATCGTAACCCTTCCGGATCTTGGCAGCTGGTTTTTTACTTCGGTGAGAATCTGGGTTCGAGGAGCGTTGAGGGGGGCATAGTGGCGGAACCTTCCGGGAGGAGGACTTCCTTCGCGCCCCTTTATCAGGGCGAGTTCGAGGAGTTCGGGCCCGCCTGCTTTCGTAGGGGGTCTGCGAGTGCAGCCGAACTTCACCTCGGCTCTTCCTCGTCCGCCAGCCGCTCCTTTCTGACGAGCTCCTCATCTTTCAATTTGAAGGCTTCTTCCGCACGGGCATATCTCTCGGCTCGAGCCAGCAGGTCGGCGAAGTCCCTGGGATACCTTTTTTTCCAGAGAGAACAGCAAGTTATTTTTCTGAAGGCCGCCCTTAAGTGCGGCCATCGCGACAGACTGGTCCAAGTCCCGGACTTCCAATGCCGCGGCGTTAAACCGAGTGACGTAAGTCCGGATGGATTCCCCTTGCTTCTGCTTGACGCTCATCAGGGAATCTGAACCTCGGCTCGGATCGTCGGCTGCTGATGAAGTGGGCCGCGAACCGACTGCTCATCTGGTCGAAAGAGAAGATCGTGTTTGGCTTCAACGCCGAGTACCAGTTCCTCGCTGCTCCCTTTAAGGTAGATGGGAAGGCTCGGCACAGCATGGCATCTGAAGCGCCGTGAAGCAGCATCATGGCACGGAAGGCCTCCAGGTGATCAACCGGATCAGAAGTTCCATCGTAGCTTTCCAGTTGAGGGAGCTCGAAGGTCGGTGGAACAGGTTCTTGCATAATTTTGGGGAGAAAGGGAGGGTTCGGCACGGACGTCGGCATGATGAGCCGAGGTGGCGGACGAGCTCTTCAATACGCCGGTCCATCTCCAAGTAGCCTTTGGCCCAGCGAGGACATCGTCTTGGTCTGCTGATCTTCCAAGTGCTTTCTGGAACTGAGATGGGGGAAAGGCTTCACCCTTGAAGTCGATCAAATGATCCGAACAGGGCTCTCCCTCCTCCGCCTCCCCAATCCGGGTATCGGAGGTCGGGCTGCCCAGGCCGGTCGCTCTTGGACTGGATTCATCCGACTTCCAATGGTGGAGTCCCGCGCCGGTCGGAGCTGGCACGGGGACTTGCTGGTGCAGCATGCAGCCTGCAACCGCCTCCGTGAGGCCACGGAACCGTGCTGGACAAGCAGGTTCGAACTGCTCCGTATCCACCTGCGGTTATAGACGGGGGAACCTGAGTCGCCGGGGCCGGAGCAGGGACAGACGGACTCGGAGGGGATCGAGCCGCGGAAGCCGTCGAGCGCCGCGTCGAAGCTCTTCTGGGGGGCATTTCCTCTTTCCAGAGAAGGAATTCTGAAGAGGGAGAAGAGAGATCCGGAGCAGGGGCGGAAAATCGTCGCCGAGCACTCCTTTAAGAACAAGGGAACCTCGAAGGTTCGGGCCCTTCCTCTAGCGCCAATCTGTTGGTGCAGAAATCCGTCGCCGCCGGAGGTCGCCGCAATCGAGGCCGCCGGGCGCCGCCGGGGACCTGCAAAACGAAGTCCCGACCGGAACCGGTGGGGTGGTGGCTCCGGCAGGACCCTCCGACGGTCAAGTTAGTTTCCGACCAACAGTAATGGAGTGCTCGGAATGAGTTCCGAAGCTTAGAAGGAGGGGAGCTTAGAGAGTCAAGAGATCCAGAGAGCTTAGCCTTAGCGTGTCGGGAGGGTCCTTTATATAGTGGAGCTTGATGGTGACAACTGCAGCCGCGTGCTGGCGGGCCGCTCGAGGTTCGGCGGAGTCAGTCCCACTGGTGCCGTGTGCGGCGGATTGAGGGTGACAGCCATCGCCGCCTGGCAGTGGGTCGCTATCGCCCGCGGCGGACTGACTGATGGATGAAGGGTTGAAGGCCTTCGTCGTGTGCCCATTTCGGAGGAGTTCGGGCTCCTGAAGAGGAAGATAGGAGGGAGTTCGGCTCCCATAGGCGTCTGGCAAGAGGTATGCGGCTAAGGCTCGTCCGCAGAAGAGTTCGGCTGCTGAGAAGCCGAAGCTCGGCCGTCTGGGGTTCGGCCGGCTGTTGGGCTTGGGCTGAGGCTTGGACACTTGAGAGTTCGGTAGGAGCTCGGTCGGCCGAAGTTTGATGAGGGCGACCGCTGAGGAGTTCGGCCCAGTGACGACTGCTGAGGAGTTCGGGCTCCTAAGTGACGACTGCTGAGGAGTTCGGCCGCTGAGACGACTTCATCGAAACTCGGCCGCTTGGAGTCGGCCCGAAGGAGTTCGGCCGCTGAGAGGACTTCATTGAAGCTCGGCCGCTTGGAGTCCAAGGAGCTCGGCCGCTGAGAGGACTTCATTGAAGCTCGGCCGCTTGGAGTCCAAGGAGCTCGGCCCTCAGGAAGTTCGGCTGGCGGTGGGGGCTCGGCCTGGCGCCTGGCGCTATAGCTCTTCAGCGGCTACTAGTTACATTGGGCTGAGCGTCGGGCCGGACCTCGGCAGGAGCGGGATTTATCCCCAACAGCTTAGATGATTGTGAATATGGTTTCAAAAATCCAACTTGGTTGGTGTTGTATACTATGTTATGAAGGTTAATTAATCTTGAAAGGACTATGCGCTATTTTTCATCCTCCATGTTGATTCTATTCCTTAGAGCTTTCCGATTCTCCCTAGAGTTATTTAAATTCTTTACGTAATTATAGCAGAATCAGGATAAGCTTACATCCCTACAAACCCGCATTATCAAGATAAATTGATCATGCCTTGTTACCTTTTTCATATATTTGATATTTATTTACATCACATTTATATATATTGATAAATTAAAAATTTATTGGTAAGAAGAAAATGAGGTTTGAACAACTGAGATGGCACATGAAATCCTTGTAAGTAAAAAAACAACTAAGATGGTGAGGACTAGTATTCTAAGAATAAATTTTAAAGTCATATGAATTACCATTACAGTTGTATCATGACAAAAAGTAGTTCTGGTTCACTCACTCACATCACTACTTATAATTTTGCATTAAATATGAATTATATTTCTCAGATTCAAATGTGGAAAGAAATTTTAATTAAAGAGGCTTTTATTAATTCGAGACTATATGTGCAGATAATGTGGAACATGCTTCTCAGCGCTATACCTATTTGGTAAACACGTCTCCTGTATATTTGAATATGAGAGTGTTTCCCTGGAAAAAGACAGAAAGCCTGGAATTAATATCTTTTTGTTATAATTATATAATAAATTCATGAATCATGAATTGCAAAATTTATTGTTCATTCACCAATTAAGAGAAATCCTAAGGCTCCTTTTAAAAATTAAATAAAAAATATTGATTGCTTTCAGAATTCAGATGATGTGATAGATTGAACCGGATGGAAGCCTCAGGTCTTTCACTCATAATGAATCAATTGGAGATTCATCGGCATCGACCGGATGAGCAGAACAGCACTTAATTTTTTAAATTTTGTTTTATAATATAATAAAATTATTGCTATTGAACAAACATAAGTTAGAACCCAGAGACGCCAGTATGTAAGCTCTATCTGTTATAAAATTTTCCCTTTTTATGCGGACTATTTATTCTTAACGCGATAGATTGTCTCGAACTTCTGGGTGGATGCCGTTCGAACTTCGAATCTTTACGCAATAATTTATTGTTTCAAAGTCCAGGTAGAAACTTACTTTTACGGTTCAAATGCATTAAAAAAATATATTCAAATATTGTAAGAATGCCTCGAACTGCCATCATCCACTTTTCTGACATCTCCGTGCCCGGGTGGTGTGCATAATCTTTTAATGCCATCCACATGGCTTAGCCCACGCTCTCAAAAATGCAACATGCAACTTTATATTAAGAAAAAATATCGAATTTGATCCAAAAGGAACCGCAATGAAAATCATAGTAAGAAAAAGCTCATATCTACAGATCGCAACAGGCCATGGATCGATCATAGAAGTGAGGCTCGTGAACTGGGCATGGCCAAGTATGCAGCATGACCCAGGCTAGCACACGCGCGGGCAGGCGACCCATCACATAGACGGGCCCAGCGCATAGCCAGGCTGCAGACACGGCTCAGCAAGCACGTGCAAGGGGCAGCCACCACAAGTGCTCCCATAATGCATAGTGATTGATGTAGTCCATGATGGATCGGCATCACACGTAATTTACTGTAGACCCTTAAGAGGTTCAGGCCTTTCTGACCAAGTCTACGCGGCTGAACGGTGCGTGGCGCGCGTTGGCTGGCTGGGTTCATTGAACTCAGTCCATAGATGGTCTACAGTCGTCTAACCGTGATCTAGCAGTTGTGATGAGTTGCAACCAAGATCTGACGAACAGGTTGCACTTGAGTCGGAACTTCATGCTGGACTTGGATTGGACCTGATCTGAAGTCTTTAAAAAGGCCTATGGATAGATCGTGGCTTATATCAGTGGTAGACCCTGAAGCAGACAGAGAGTTGAGGGTGTGATCTCTTTTTGTAAAATTCTATTTTCTTTGCTTTGCATGTCCCCATGAAGATAGACCTTAATCTAGTCCACGTACTTGATTGTATCTTATTTTTATTTCTTCTTTTTTTTACTGCAATAAGTAGTACCAGATCTACAATAGCATAGTGTTAAACCCCAATACTTTATACATATGGAATAGATATTTCTTCTCCCTGGAAAAAAAAAAAACTTCTCCCTGGAAAAAAAAAACTTCGATATGCAGTATGTACGGAGTCTTATACATTCTCAACTGGATTTATTACTACTTCATTGAACCACACTACATCCATCGGAAAAGTTTGCAAGCTTTCCCATGAGAATCGGCCCAACTGCATTCGTTCTGAACCACAGTCTGCAACTCCAGCCAACTTTAATCCACAAAAAAAAAAAAAAAGATTGGGACTAAGTAGTGGACCCTGATCCCCTACTCGATCCCTATCTCTTGCCGATAAGGCCACCCAATGGTGGCCAGCGCAGATTTTTTGGACCGTGCGAGATGCTGACGTTTCTTAGAGGCTAGTGCAACCGGCAAACGACTGGCATTAAACCAGCCTTATCTGCTCCATGGCTAAGCCTTATAAAATCCCCCCCCACCTTGTTTTGCAATCGAGCCATCAACAAACCCCCTCTCCACCTTCCTCATCTTTCTTTCTCACCTACGGCAACCCTTGAGCCATAGTCGTTGCCACCACCCCCATAGACCTCTTCTTCCTTAGATTTTTCATGGTTTTTCTCCTATTTTAAGCATGAGTCTTAGCTCTTTTACTGCCAAAAATCTTTGTCGATGGCCGCGACCCCTTGCCACCACCGCAGCCGGTAAGCCCCCCTCCTATTTTATTTTGGCTTTAGTTGCCGCCACCATGGCAACAAGGGATAGTATCCCATTTTCCTTTTTGGGCTTACCTATGCACAATTGGACCCCCACCTCTAACCATCATCGACTGTGCCATCGCTCCCCCTTCCCTTCTGGCAATCCAAGCTGCGCCACCACCCCCCTTAGTTTTCAAGAGCCACAAGTGGGCTTTATTTCAACTAGAGAGAATGCGAAAGGAAAGAAAAGAGAGAAGAAGAGAAAGGGAAAAAAAAAAAAAAAAAGAGAGAAAAAGAGTAGAAAAAAAAGAGAGAGAAAGAGTGGGAGATGGATTTGACCTCTCAAATCTATCTTTTGAATCTAACCCCAATCCAAGCATGTTAAGATCAATCTAAAAGATCTAACCTGTAAACCAACCCAAACCTGAATCTATACTAGGGTTAGACTGAGTTTTCTTTCTCTTTTTATCCAATTTCCTCAATTGAAGACTAATAGCTTCTTTAATTTATTTGATTAAAATTTTCATCGTCAAAAGAGTATGAGATTTAGGGATCAAGTCACATACCATTTTTTTTTTAGATTTGATTGTCTATAAGTTTTATTTATCCCTGAGATTTTTATAAATTTTTAAATTGCATGAATATTATTGAAATGTTTAGAAAATTGAAGATTGAATATCTTATACATAAATTAAATTTCAAACTTATGGATCAAGATAATGTTATCCTAATATATTCATAAATTTTAAAAATGATGGTTCCTCTACGTTACATAGTTGCATGAATTTTTGAATGAAAAAATATCCTCATATTTCTAAAAATTAAATTATAAAAATTTATTGAAAAATATTATGTTGGTTATATGAAAAATTATCTAGTTAAACTATGATCTGGATCAAACCAATGGAACTGATCATTGGCCACACGACTAGAAATTAGTTTCTTCTAGACCTAACCAATCAAAACTTATCGCTGGGACACACTAATGCATCGCATGTTTGTATATTAGGACTAATCTCTTTGCCTTGTCATGAGACTAATCATGGCCATGTAAATCAGAGCTAGTTTTCTTTTAGACTTAATGAATGAAAATGATCACTGATACACGCCGATGAATCAGTATTCTATATTTAGGAGTTAGTCTCTTCTGAACCTTGATGAGTAATAAAATATTTGAGTATATATTTAGACTAATCAATTATTTGAGATCATGTTTCAAAATAAATTGTAGAGTATCAAAAAAAATTTCCTAGAAGTGCATTTGAAAATCAATAAGAAGAAGTTGGAAGTTTTTGAAATATGAAACACACCCAAAGCAAGATTTAAAGAAGGTATTTTAAGACCAAAATTAAGAAGAAATTCAATTGGACAAAGTACAAAATTTTTAGTATAAAAGCCCTCAAGTCGATCCCTGAAGATGGCTATTCAGCTCGAGCTGAAATGGAAAGAATAAGAAATCTGGCATGCAAAAGTTTTAGCCGGCACGCTCTCGAGTCGACTCATAGTTGAGCGCGAGTTGACTCGAGTGAACAGTGGTAGAAAAAAAAAATTATTTTGAAAAAGTTTGGTCTCGAGCAAAGGATCGAGTCGACTCGAGTTCCTTGAGTTGATGTCTCAAAGAAATGTAAAGAGTATGATTTTTGGGATAGGACCGTCGAGTAGATTTGAGAAAAACGACGAGTCGACTCAAGCTCCAACGGCCAATTTTCTGTAGAATGTTCAGAATTATGCAGATTGCTTCCAAACGGCTAGTCTCAGTTCCTCAATGATCAAAAACCTTCCTCCAGCCTACCAAACATGGGAAAAAAGCTACAAAACATCTAAACGAAGTGACTCAACATATTAATCATTGAGAGTAACCAAAAGTGAAGTGACAAAAGAATAAAAAGTATTGAAAAGAGAATATTCTATTTCCAACTTCTTGAAACATCAAATTAAGAGATTTTCTTTAATAAGAAGACAAGCTCATCTACTCAAAAGCTTTCATCGAAGAAGATTCCCAAGCTTCATCGAGCTTTGTGTTTTAATTTTTGTTTCTTTCTTTATGTTCATTGTATCTAACTTCAATAAAATTTTGAAGCTAAGGAAAAGGCCTATCCAAGCCTAAGAATTGGATTATAAGCCAAAAATTGGCTAAGGGATTGGTTGTGGTTGGTGAACCGGTATAAAACCAACTAAATTTTGAATAGTGAGCTTTAAAAAACTCTCCGAATATAATCTTGAATAGATTATAGTAAAATTCTCAAGTGGATCTTGAAAAATGGATGTAAATGCAAAGAGCACCGAACCACTATAAATCCCTTATGTTTGTGATTGCTCTTGTTTCTTGCTTAATATTGCATTTACATTTCTGCACATTTAGCTACATTATATTTCAACACACTTTAACACTTCACTAGTTTCAAAAATATCACATAATTTATTTAAATTTTAAAAAATTCAATTTATCCTCCTCTTGGATTATCTTGCTGGACAATAAGTGGTATCAAAGTTTGGTACTCACTTTATTTGATTTAACAATCAAGAGTTAAGATCAAATAACAATCCATATGACTGCTTCACTTACCAAAGGGCAATCGACCAACCATCTATCCGTGTTCAATGAAATAAATTACACTTATTGGAAAGCACGTATATGCATTTATATTCAAGCATTTGATTATCAACTTTGAAGAATTATAATCAAAGGCCCACACACTATCATAATTAAAATAGAAGGTAATGATATTTCCAAATCGGAAGAGGATTGGGATGAGCATAACATGAGAATGATAGAATTAAATACTAAAGCCATGAATGTTCTATATTGTGCATTATATCCTAATGAATTCAATAGAATCTTTACTTGTGCTTTAGCTAAGAAGATTTAAGATTGATTAGAAGTTACCCATGAGGATACCAATCAAGTAAAGGAGCCCAAAATAAACATACTTGTGCATAAATATGAATTATTTAAAATGAAAACTAATAAATTTATTTCTGAAATATTTACTAGATTTATCGATATTATCAATAGTTTGACAAGCTTAAGAAAATCTTATAATAGTAAGCTTGTTCGCAAAATTCTTATGTCACTTCTAAAAGCTTGGAAAGTAAAAATCACCACCATTCAAGAAGCCAAGAACCCCAACAAGCTACCATTGGAAGAACTTATTGGATCTCTAATGACTCATGAATTGAACATGAGGCAAAATATGAAGAAAAAAATCAAAAAAAAATCATCGATCTCAAGACTACTACATCCAAAAATGATGAAAGTGAAAAGTCTGATGAAGAGGAAGAAGAAGAAAAAGACTTAGCCTTGCTTGCAAGAAAATTTAAAAAGTTCATGAGGAAGAAGAAGTAAGGGTTTAAGAAAAAGATCTTCAAAGATGAGACAAGTAAAGAAAAGAAAAAAGAAAAGGAGTTGCCTATTTGCTTCGAATGCAAGAAATCGGACCATTTTAGGATGGACTATTATCTTCCCAAGAAATCGTCCAAAAGGATCAAGAAGAAGATGATGATGGCCACTTGGAGCGATAGTGAGGATTCTAGCTTCGAGAAAGAATCATAAAATATGGCCAATCTTTGCTTAATGGTATATCATGAGGAGGTAAATGCTGAAAATTCTTTAGATTTCACATTTGATGAATTATAAAATATTTTTTCTAAACTTATGACTGAATATAGAAAGTAACCTTAAAGAATAAAGATTTGAAAAAGTAAAATTCCGGACTTATTCACGAAAATAAAAAAAATTCTAAAAAATTAAATTTACTAACTCATGAAAATTAGAAATTAAATAATGAATTAACCAAATCAAAATATTTATAGAGAAATTTACTTATAGCTCCGAAATATTGAATATGCTATTAAATGAGCAAAGAGCTATTTCTAATAAGACTGGATTAGGATTCAAACCTCATAAGAAATAAAAATTATTCAAAAATCTGTTTGTTAAAACTTCATCAAATTCGACCTCAAATCTTTCATATTATTATTGTGGTAAAATTGATCATAAATTCTATGCATATGATTTCAAAAAGTTAAATAGACAAATGATTAAAATAGTTTGGATTTCAAAAGGAACAATAAGTACTAATCTCAAAGGATCCAAGATAATTTGGATTCCTAAAAACTCAACTTGATTTTCTTATGTAGGAGTGCCTCACCGTCCGAAAGAAGAAAAAGCTTTGGTATCTTGATAGTGGTTGTTCAAGATACATGATGGATGATAAATCTCAATTTGTCACTTTTGAACCTAAAGATGGAGTAGTTATATTTGGAGATAATGAAAAAAGACGTATCATTGATGTCGGTAATATTCGTATCACTTCTATCTCTATTCAAAATATCACTACAAGAAAGCTGTGATATACCCACGTGAAAGATACATGAGTAAAAAAATGTGAGAATATGCCTACATCCACATTAGTATACACGTTTGATTAAACATGAATATGTTCGGCATGGATGTAGCTTATACCCATGTTATTTTTTTTTATGTGTGTTTTTTCTGCTTTACCCACTTAACACCTAACGTAGGCGAGAGTATATACGTAGGTAAAGACCTAGTGTACACCCTCTTTTATTAAATATGGATAACTAAATACACACGAATCAGAATTTATGGGAGTTACTAAAACGTAGGTATAAATGGACCTCTACTATCAATAATAAAATATGGGTATATAATTAATTTTTAAACATTACTGTCCTATTCAATTTTAAAATGTGGATCACCTGTAATAATAAATAAAAATAGAAATAGTGCATTGATAACTTATTTAAGCATCCTACACCACTGAATAATATATGAAGACTAGTAGTTTCAAATAGATGAAATAACTACAAATAAGATAATTTTTATCATTATATTAAAGAGAACTGAACATATATAGTAGTAGTCTCAAAAAAATTATCCCAACAATCTTTTTAGTTTCATCAAAACTCAAAAAAATAAAATCATACACCATCAAATTTTTGAATATAAAAGAAAATAAATACTAGAACTCAAAACATAGAATAAATAAATTTCAGTTGATTTTTTGCACTTTATAAATAAGTTTTAAGCTCATTTTTGCTATACTAAAAAAAAATAAAATAAACTTAAATTGATGATACTAAATAGTTAATTTTACAAAATCTGAGAGTTTATAAACCTATGAAGCCATCAGCAAGATAATCCCTATCTTTCCTTAGCACCATCCATCATATCTTCGGCCTAAATCTATATATATATACATATATATATATATATACATATATATATATATATACATATATATATATATATACATATATATATATATATATATATCATTTCAGATCTTAAGTTACTATTAAAAGTATATGTATATAGATATATATATAATCTTTCCATCAAACAATATAAGTACATACAGCATATTTTATTAAAGCTTTTGTCCTTTACAAATAATGAAGTATCGGGCTCAGTTGCATAAGAAACAAAAATCTCACAAGTCGATCTGAATATTACTTAGAATATTACTAAGTTGATCTGAAGTGCATTTCTCAAAAACTTGCCTTGCGGAAATCACATCAGATCTTATTCTAAACTAATAAACATCCTATATTGCAATAATAAAACAAGATTATGACATACCACTTTATTTACAAAAAAAATATAGTAGATAAGAAATGTACGTGCAGATAGATTAGTGCATGCCAGTCCATTGTCTATGGTCTATTTTATTTGCTTATATGTAGTGCTGGTGAGTTTCATCTTCTCTCATGACTCGGGTAATGCATGTTCAACCAATCAAGGAATCCCATTTCGCCTCTTTTGAATGCTTCGTGCGGACGCTTGTTGGTCACCAACTCCAAAAGAAACAAGTCAAACTTGTAAATGTCTATAACCAAATGATAAAAACATACTCCTTTTACCAAATTGAAGTATATTGATTTCTTAGGCATATTTAAGACCTATTTATGGTGTTCTCTCCAAATAGCAAGAGATGACGCTCTTCTATGTAGTTGGATTAAAAACATGTAATTTAACTATTAACTAACAACTTGAACTCGGCCTTTTGGGAAGAATGAACAATACATATGTTAGGCCAAACAGTAACCTTCTATAAATCTTCATTGCTTTTTGAGCTCTAAGAGAAGAAATCAAACTCCTTATTGGGTATAAATTACAGCACATGATTTACCTTGATGCACATGGGCCTCACTTATCAGAGTGTAATAAGTTTAAACGATGCAGTGTCTCTCAAAATTATTTGTGTGCTGCACCAAACTCGTGAAAAATATAAACATTCAAAGATGTTATCTTGTTAGCGACCGTTTCTCTACGTTTTCAGCAAAGGGTCAACCATAATACATTAATCCTAAATTTCTAATCAGAAAATGATTGTTTTCTTCTTAAATTTCATTTTCTTCATTCCTTTATAATCATATAAGAGAATTAGATGGAATATGAAACATTTGGCATGATTAAGGTGGGTAACATGTTTGTTTTTTTCTTCTTCTTTTTTTTTTGTTCTTTTACAATTGAGTGTTGTTCTGTCAAAACATGGCTTGAAAACTTTTCTGAGAAGTGAAGGAAAGGGAGATCACCCGACCTCAAAACTTCACTGAGACCACATGCCTGAATACTTAAAAAAATATTGGTATGTCACCGGCAATTTTCTTTTTCTTTTATTTCTGCTAGAACCAAGACCAGAAATTTTCAATAATCTGAATAACTTAAGGTAATAAAGAGAGTCCATCCACATGTATGACACAAAGCTAAAATCACTGAAGCAGCTATTTTTAATGGCATGTATACATATAAGCTATTTAGTATAAACTAAGAAATAATTTAACTTCTTAGAGAGATTTAATCAAATGTCAATATAAAAAGTTTGTTGCTGACCTTCTATGAATAGACCATTTGAACTTTGGAATTGATTAAAGCATCTGATGATACCATTACGACTACTATTAATACTTAAAAAGAGCAAAACTCAGTACCCAGAAAAAATAAGAAACAATCATTTCCTAGAAAACATCTGTTTCAGTACTTACTTGTTGAGTCGGTGTTCTGATCCCCAACCTTGAACTTCAAGATCAAAGGCTCATTGCCGTCGGTCAGCATCAGATTTCTGGTCCTAAGATCATATCCTATTGAAGACCACCGCTCTTGAAGGTAACACATCGCCTCGACCACTTCCATTGACACCTCTAGGATCCCAAAAGCCACCCTTCCACACTGCAAACCCACATCCTTTCCATAACTACAGCCCTACTTTCCTCTGATCACACCAACCCAACACCTTAACCAAGTTCTTATGTCTTAATTGCACCAGAACCCGGCACTCCTCGTCAAAGACTCTACGCGATTCAGCTGAAATCCTCCCTCTTTGTACTTTAATATCTATCTCAAGACCATCCGAGTCTCCCTTTGTAAATCTCCCCCCTTTCCCCTCTCCACACCAAATTATCCTCTGAAAACCCATCAGTAGCCTTCTTGAGCATTGCAACAGTAAACTTATTGCTTCTCCAAAGACATGAAGGCAAAAGGTCCGATCGACGCATGAACAACCATCCAAAACAACCTACCACTAAAACAACAGAGATCAAAACACCAATCAACAATAAGATTGCTGTGGTGACCTTGAACCCATAGTGGTGGTCGCTGGGAAAAAGACCCGAGTGAAGAAAGCTCGACGAGTTAAAGCGACGAGGAGGCGGCCGGGGCTCAGGGACGCGAGAGGCGGCCGAGGGGCTCGGGATCTGGCTAACGGGGGCTCGGGGAAGCCGGATCCAGCATTGCGGCGGGGTAAAAACGGGACCGGAGGTGGGGTGAAAAAGGGGGCGATGGGGGTAGATGGAGAGTGCCAGAATGCGGCCGATAACGAAGGATCGGGGTGACCCACGCCCTTTATTTAGTATTTTAATAAAAAAAAAATTGCTCACCGCCGTGGTGATTGATTATTTTTTAAAAATAAAAAATCGTGCGATCAACGCCCTCACTAAATCTCCGTGAATCAAAAAATATTTTAGTGGTAACATTTTTTTTCAATAAAATTAAAAAAAAATTTCTCGATATTCCATCATTAAATATTATCAATAACAATTTTTATCAATAATTTTTAAATAATAAAAAATATATTAACTAGAAAAAACTTCCTCGTTGAGCTCTTGGTAAATCCTCGTCAGTTTTGATACAAAATTTTATTTTTATGAATAAAAATTTAAATAAAATTTTATCAAAAAAATAATTTCTCCCCAACGAGACCTAGTTATTAGCAAGAGACTTTTATTCCTCAATAATTTTTTTTAGTAAAACATTAATTTCTAATAGTGAGAGATCAGGAGAGATTAGATGGAGAGAAGCGGGATGGGTTTGGATCATTTTGTTTTTAAGAGGGCATGATAGAGAGGTTAGGAGTTGGGATGGATTTGGGTCATATAGAGTTCGGATCTAATATTGGGTTCAGATCGGATCACTTATCTCAAGATCCAAATTAATCCAAAAGTCTTTACTAATTGGGTCAAGTCAGGTCCAAATTCAGTGAATCCAGATCCGATCTAAAAAATAGAATATGTTCAATTTTAAAACCCAACCCACCTCCATGGGTCCTTCAAACAGTTTAGGTTGGGTCTATATAGATCGGATCGAGTCAAATCACGGATCAACCTGATCCATTTGCAGCCTTATAGAAAGCAAAGAGCGAAGAGAATAGATGACCACCGCCAACAACTGCCGCCTTTGTCATCATTCATGCTGCCGCCACTCTTGCTACCTCTGTTGACTTCGAACTAGAGAGTGGGGAGCGAAGCTTCTGGATCAGACGGTGTGGAGGGAGGTTATCCTCGTGCTTTGCAGTAGCTAACCGAAGTGCCGATGAGAAATCTCCACAGCTGGCAAAAGAATCCTAGGCGACGAAGAGGGCTTTTTCCTCCACGCGGTCTAATCTAATAGATGGGGTATGAGGGTTCCTGCTGATGGGACGGACGATAATTTTACTGTTTTACTTAATCTAGGAAGATAGGACTGATGCTTTTTTTTTTGCGCTCTTCTCTCGATGTCGGTTCTACCAATACTTAATATATTTTTTAGCAGATTTGAGTTATTTATGTTTATCTATTAGCAGATTTAATTTATTCATATTTAATCATTGAAACGTAAGTTAAAAATTAATTATAGCATTTTCACGTTTGACAAACATGGGTATATACAATCTTTTTTTTCAAAATTTAATCTTTTACCCATGTATGTACTTTACATGACTAAAAAGTATGGGTATATGTAACTTTTCTTATAGTGTATATTATTAGTTAATTAATTTTAAAAATAATTTACTTAGTATCAGTCAATTTTATGATTGTTGGGGACAAATTCCGCTCCTGCCAAAGTCAGATTCGGTGTCCAGCCTGATGCGACCGATAGCAACGGAAGAGCTTCGACGACGCATCTTAGCCGAACTCCTACATCTAGCCGAACTCCCCCAAAGCCTCCTTTTGGGCCGAGCTTCTACGGAAGTCGGACTTCTTACGGACTTCTTCAATGGACGAGCTTCTCAATGGCCGAACTCCCTACGATGGATTCCTGCAGGCAATCTCGCTACGGTTATACAACAATAACGATCGGCTTTTATCAGTAATAACGATCGGCAATAACGATCGACAATAACGACCGGCATTAATCAGGACAATTATGACGCCCATTAACCAAGGTGGTTACAACAAGCTCCCTCAATAAAAGGACCCTCCGAATACACCTACGTTAGGTTCTGAAAATCCTTTTCTTCTCCTCTATATTCTATCGAGCACTCCATTCCTGTTGACAGGAACTAACTTGAGCGTCGGAGGGTCTTGCCGGAGCCACCCCCACCGGTTTCGAGCGAGACTTTGTTTTGCAGGTCCCCGACGGCAGCCTCTTCGGCCTCAACTCCGGTGACGACAAGTTTCTGCATCAACAGATTGGCGCTAGAAGGAGGGCCTTACCGATAAAGATTCCCTTCTTAAAGGAAGTCGAGGTTCCCTTGTTCTTAAAGGAGTGCTCGGCGATAATTTCTCTCTCTGAAAATCCATCTTCTTCCTCACTAAAGTTCTCTCCCGAAGAGAAAATGCCTTGAGAGCTTCGACTCGATGATCGGTGGCCTGCACGCCAGATCCGTCTGTTCCTGTCTCAGCCCCAATAGCCTAGTTTTCATACGAAGCCCTCGCAGACATGAGGCAGGTCAACCTACTGGTCGGGTCTGTGGCTCCGCCGAGATGATGCTGGCCATACGACAACATCCAACGGGGATTTTGCCAGCAAACTCACCATAAGGACACGAGGAACCGGCATAAGGTAAAGCATTTGGGCGTACCAATCGCTCTTAAGAAGGAGAAATAGAGAGCAGAAGTTCTTCCACAGAAAATTTCACAAGGAGACTGGAACGAAGTTCGACGGAAGAGAAGCCGAACTCTCCCTCGAAGATCATCAATGAAGTTCGGCGGAAGAAAAGCCGACCCCCTCTCTGCAAGCAAGGAAGTCCGGACAAAGAAGCATGAAGTTCTCCTACGAAAGGTTTTGCGGAAAAGCGGAACAAAGCTCCGTGCAAGCGAGGCCGAACTCCTCGTACATCATCGAAATGAAGTTCGGTGGAAGCAGGGCCGAACTCCCATCAGAAGCTCATCATTGGAATGTAGTTCGGCTTAAGTGAGGCCAAACTTCCCTTCGAAGCTCACCATCAAGTTAAGCGCAAACAAGGGCGGAACAAAGTTCTCCCGCAGAATGAAGTTCGGCCGCGCTCACGGACTCCATCCGATAGCAGGCGGACCCGAACTCCCCGAGCTTACAAAGAAGCCGACGAAGGAACAACGCTGCCACGACCCTGAGTCACAAAGAATTCGAGAATACATTACCAGTGGCTTCCTTTTAATAAAGTTCTTCTCTTTCAATGATGTGTTGTTTTTAGGCGCCAAAACTATGTAATGACAGAAAAAAAAGCAATCAACAGTCGCCGTGTTAGGAACAGGAGGAAGACCTCGTCCTAACATGAGCAAGGTAAAGACCATCAACCTCTTGAGAAATTCGGCCAGAGATAAGATCTCTCCTAAAAAATAATCTCGGCCAGAGATAAGATCTCTTCCGAGAGCAAATTCGGTCAGAGATAAGATCTCTCCCAAAAAATAACCTCGGTCGGAGATAAGATCTCTTCCGAGAGCAAGTTCGGTCAGAGATAAGATCTCTCCCGAAAAATAAGTTCGGCCAGAGATAAGATCTCTCCCGAAAAACAACCTCGGCCAGAGATAAGATCTCTTCCGAGAGTAAGTTCGGCCAGAGATAAGATCTCTTCCGAAAAATAACCTCGGCCAGAGATAAGATCTCTCCCGAGAGCAAGTTCGGCCAGAGATAAGATCTCTCCCAAAAAACAACCTCGGCCAGAGATAAGATCTCTCCCGAAGAGTAAGTTCGGCCAGAGATAAGATCTCTCCCGAAAAATAACCTCGGCCAGAGATAAGATCTCTCCCGAGAGTAAGTTCGGCCAGAGATAAGATCTCTCCCGAAAAAGCAAATTCGGCCAGAGATAAGATCTCTCCCGAAAAATAACCTCGGCCAGAGATAAGATCTCTCCGAGAGCAAGTTCGGCCAGAGATAAGATCTCTCCCGAGAGCAAATTCGGCTAGAGATAAGATCTCTCCCGAAAAATAACCTCGGCCAGAGATAAGATCTCTCCCGAGAGCAAGTTCGGCCAGAGATAAGATCTCTCCGAAAAGCCCGATCTCTCCCAAAAAATAACCTCGGCCAGAGATAAGATCTCTCCTGAGAGCAAGTTCGGCCAGAGATAAGATCTCTCCCGAAAAGCAAGTCCAGCCATCTCTCCCGAGAAGCGACTTCGGCCAAAGGAGATAAGATCTCCCCTGAGCGACCCTGCCAACCTCGATCAAGCTTCGACCCGGACCAGCACGGAGCCCGGAGCCCAGAAGAAGACTTCGACAGTCGCCTTTTCTGCACTCCCTTCCTTCGAGTTTCGAACTCGGGAGTGGGGGGGCTAGTGTTGGGGATAAATCCCGCTCCTGCCAAAGTCAGGTTCGGTGTCCAGCCTGATGCGACCGATAGCAACGGAAGAGCTTCGACGACGCATCTTAGCCGAACTCCTACATCTAGCCGAACTCCCCAGTAGCCGAGCTCCTTCATACGCCTAGCGGCTGGACTCCTCAAGCGACCATTCTCTCAGTCGACCGAGCTCCTTCGGACAACCAACGCCCGAACTCCTCTGCAGTCGGCTGTGGGCCGAACTACTTTTGATTGCTCATTCGCCGAGCTTCAATCAGACTCCTGCAAAAGCCAAACTGACTCCGCATCGGTACAGCCAGGTGCCTGGGAGCCGAACTCCCCCAAAGCCTCCTTTCGGGCCGAGCTTCTACGGAAGTCAGACTTCTTACGGACTTCTTCAATGGACGAGCTTCTCAATGGCCGAACTCCCTATGATGGATTCCTGCAGGCAATCTCGCTACGATTATACAACAATAACGATTGACTTTTATCAGCAATAACGATCGACAATAACGACCGACATTAATCAGGACAGTTATGACGCCCATTAACGAAGACGGTTACAACAAGCTCCCTCAATAAAAGGACCCTCCGAATACACCTACGTCAAGTTCTGAAAACCCTTTTCTTCTCCTCTATATTCTATCGAGCACTCCATTCCTGTTGACAGGAACTAACTTGAGCGTCGGAGGGTCTTGCCGAAGCCACCCCCCACCGGTTCCGAGCGAGACTTTGTTTTGCAGGTCTCCGACGGCAGCCTCTTCGGCCTCAACTCCGGTGATGACAAGTTTCTGCGTCAACAGTGATAAAGGATTTAAGGTTATATTTGAGTATTTGCTATATATTGTCTCTAGTTCCAATGACAATAATATCATATTTATTAGACATAGACATAATAATGTCTACATGATGGATCTAGATGATCGACACATGAAGAATGGATAATATCTTGTTGCAATGAGTGCCAAAGTCAATTAGATTAGTTGATTGTGGCATCGTAGATTATAACATACTAACATGAATTTACTTTCAAAATTAATTAAGAAAAATTTTATAAAAAAATTATCAAAATTAAATTTTAAAAAAAATCGAATTTGCGATGCATGTCAATTCAAAAAATAAACTAGAAACTCTTTTAAACCAAAAAAAATGATTTTAACTTTTAGACCCTTAGAATTATTTCATATGAATTTATTTGGATCCACAAAAACCACTAGTCTAGGAGGTAAAAAATATGGACTTATAATTATAGATAATTTTTCAAGATTCACTTAAATAATGTTCTTAATATAAAAAGATGAAGCCTTTAATGCTTTTACTAAATTTTATCGCAAAATCTTAAATGAAAAGAACACATCAATTGTATGCATACGTAGTGACCATGGTACCAAATTTGAAAATTAGCACTTTGAAAACTTTTGCAATGAAAAAAAATTGATCACAACTTTTCTGTACCTAGAACTCCCCAACAAAATAGAATAGTAGAAAAAAAATCATACATTAGAAAAAATAGTACGAGCTATGTTGTGTGAAAGTAACTTATCTAAATACTTTTGGACTGAGGCTATAAATACTGCATGTTATACCTTAAATCGTATATTGATTAGACCCATTTTAAAGAAAACTCCATATGAATTTTGAAAAGATGGAAAATTAAATATCAACTATTTTTATATTTTTGGTTGTAAATATTTCATACTTAATAATGGAAAAGATAACTTAAAAAAATTTGATTCCAAGTCTGATGAGGGTATCTTCTTAGGATACTCCTTATCAAACAAGACATATAAAATCTTCAATAAGAGAACTTTGTTGTTGAAGAGTCTATTCATATCATCTTTGATGAATATAATGACAAGTTTTCTATAAAAAAAGATTTTTTGGATGAGGATGCAGGTGATCTAAATGATAAGATGGTTCACATTAAAGGATGCTCCCCCTCAAAGCATTGAAGATGAAAAGAATGAGGTGCCCTCTCCTAGCTCAAGAGAGGAGTTACCAAAAGAATGAAGGTATGCACATGGACATCCTAAAGATCTGATAATCAGTGATACATCATAAGGGGTAAGAACTCAATCCTATCTTAGAAATGTAAATAATTATTTAGCTTTTGTATCATAAATTGAATCTAAAATAATAGAAGAAGTTGAAAATAATTCATGTTGGATTAATGCCATGCAATAAAAATTAAATCAATTTGAAAAAAATAATATTTAGACTTTAGTTGATAGACCCAATGAATATTTAATAATTAAAACTAAGTAGGTATATAGAAATGAATTGAATGAACATGGCACCATTATTAGAAATAAAGCTAGATTAGTGACAAAAGGATACAATCAAGAGAAAAGCATTGATTTTGATGAAATCTTTATCCTAGTAGCAAAATTAGAAGCAATCGACTTTTACTTGCATTTGCATGTTTTATGAACTTTAAATTATATCAAATGAATATAAAAAGTATATTTCTTAATAGTTATATAGCTGAGGAGGTATATGTTGAACAACCATACAATTTTAAAAATCATATCTTTCCAAATCATGTGTTTAAATTATATAAGGCTTTATATGGATTAAAGCAAGTCCCACGTGCATGCTATGAATAATTAAGCAAATTTTTGCTAGATAATGAATTCACTAGGGGGAATGTTGATAAAATCCTATTCTTAAAAAAAAAAGATGACAATCTATTGGTTGTATAGATTTATATGGATAATATCATTTTTTGTGCTACTAATAAATCTTTTTGTTAAGAATTTACCAAGCTTATGCAGGATGAGTTCGAGATAAGTATGATGAAAGAATTAAATTTCTTTTTTGGACTCTAAATCAAGCAAAGTGAAGAAGGAATCTCCACTAACCAATCAAAATATACAAGAAAAATACTTAAAAAGTTTGGAATGGAGACCTCAAGATCAATTGGCATGCCAATGAGTATATCTTGCAAACTTAACAAAGATAAAAAGGATAAAAAATAGATACTAAATTATATAAAGGTATAATAAGCTCACTTCTTTATCTTATTGCAAGTAGACTAGATATAGTATTTAGTGGTTGTACGTGTGCTAGGTATCAATCAAATCCTAAAGAATCTCATTTACTTACTATTAAAAGAATTTTTAGATACCTATCTAGGATACTTAATGTAAGACTATAGTATGATAAATTATCACACTTTGAATTAATTAGGTATTCTGATGCTAATTTTGCTGATTGCAAACTTAATAGAAAAAGTACTAGTGGCACATGTCAATTCACAAGACTTAACTTAATTTTATGATTTAGCAAGAAATAAAACTTAATAGCACTATCTACAATCAAGGCCGAATATATTGCTGCTAGAAGTTGTTGTGCTCAAATCATGTGAATCAAACAATAACTTGAAGATTTTGGGTTCAAACTTAATAAGACTCCAATAAGATATGATAACATAAGTGCAATCAATTTAACTAAAAATCTAATTCAATACTCAAGATTCAAACACATTGAAATGAGACATCATTTTATAAGAGATCACATACAAAATAATGATGTAATACTTGATTTTTTTTGTACTGATAAATAATTAGCTAATATATTCATAAAATCCCTTAGTAAAGAAAGGTTTAGCATCATTAGAAGAGAATTAGGTTTGTCCTACCAATCAGAATAAGATTTGTCTTTATAACTCAAAGCAAGTTGAATCAAACTTAAAAGTCAATTATGTATGCAAAATGAATGATCAACATCATAAGAAATCTCGTAATATTGTTTATGCACTAAATTTTTACTATGAAAGTTTTAGAACTCATGCTCGAGTCGACTTGAGCAACTCGTTAAAAAATATGAGTCGACTCGAGGGTCGAGGCCACAGGCGCTTAAAACGGATCCATGACTATTCGCGATGCCCTAACTCCACTCGAGAATAGTGAGCAGAGGATCCCTTATCCACCCAAACCTCCTCAAACAGTGTCTAGTTGAATCTTTTCCCTCCATTTCCTTAGATTCATTCGATTAGAGGCCGGATTCGAATCAAAATGGTGTGGAAAAAGAGAGGTGTGCGGAAAATTTGTTCAACCCGAAATGCTAAGGATCAAAAAAGAAGAAGGAAAGCCCGAATGAAACGAGCAGCATCCCAAGCCTCCGACCTCCTCAACCACCCAAGCAACCTATTCATGGTGAACCTGAACAGGATCAAGGTATTCCAGGATCACCTCCTCCACAGCCCTATCCTGTAAGTAGAATGGCCACTAGGACAATAGCCATGGGGAAAAGGATTGACTTTGACTTCTTTGAGAGTTACAACTTTTTTATTAGGATTTGGATTGAAAAAATGGGATGGAAGGATTTTTGTAAAATGAACATTCCCATGTATCTTAAATTAGTTAGAAAATTTTATGAAAATCTTAAAAGAGGTGGATCTGATGTTGTATCATTTGTGAAAGGAGTTTAACTTGAAGTTTCAGAGGAAAGCTTAGCATAGATTTTTGGGATTATGAAAGATGGATTCATACCTGATAGACTGTTTGACAAAAGGCTAGGCTAAGACTAATTGTGAAAAGAGATGATATTGTAGGAGATGTTCTAGCACCTATTTTATTCCAAAACTAGAAAGATATAACCTTGTTTCTGAGAGGGAATTGTGCATGATGTATCATATTATTCAAGGCATTTCACTAAATCTACCTGGTATCATGATGCATCAGATTAGAGAGGCAGCTACTAGAAATAAAGTATGCTTACTTTATGGTATGGCATTGACTCGGATATTTGAGACAGTAGGAGTGTCGTTGGAAAATGAAGGATGCAAAAAATTATCTCATTTTGATGTTTAGGATATGAGAGCCTTGACCAAGATGCAGTACCATGTAGAAGCAAGAAGATGGGTGAAAAATATCCCTGGTCAAGAGAGACGAAAATCAAGAGTGGAGAAGATAGCAGAGCCCTCTACTCCTACTGCACCTAATCTCTGTACATCAATGACTCCTCGAGCTCCACCTACAGATACTTTTCCTCAGCCACCAGCTACTAACTTTGCATCCATGAAGAGATTGATATATATGATTTTTACTAGAGTCAGTAGAGAGATATATGCCTTATCTGGTAGAAGGTGTGCAAACATAGATGAGATCTAGTTCTCTGAGGCTCACTACCTTAGAGCAGAGGGAGCAGATACATGATTTACCTGCTGACCTCTCCAGCATTACTGAGGAGATTGCTTGACTCAAAGGATAGTTGAATCAGGTGGGACTGAGATGATGGCAGCTATCAATGGACTGGGTCTAGCAAAGTAGCAGGGCATCATTTCAATACTTGGAGTCATGGACAGTCTGATTGATAAAATCGAGAGACTTGCTTCAAGTGCGATACCAGCAGCAGTAGCAGATGTAGCGGTCAGGATGGCCATGCCTTGTCCTCCACCTCCTCCATCCATATCTCCTGTTCAGTCCACTCAAGTATCCACTGATGAGAGTAGACCACCACTCAGAGTCTATACTCGTGCTGGTGTGGGGCCTACTCCTTCACAGATGGCTGGCCTATCAACTAGGATCAGGAGCAGGAGAGCTAGACCATCCTCATCTTGAGCCTAATCATCCGAGATACTTCAAATACCCTGAGATAATGAGTAGTCATTGTACTAGGACTATACATTAAAGATATGTATTAGAACTATATGTTAGGACTATGTGTTTGCACCTATCTTAGTATTTGTTGCTTTCTAGCTTTGTACTTGACTTAGTTTTGGTATGAAAACATTATGTCATTGTACTGGTGTATTATGATCAGTATTGCTCTAACACATTCATTTTGTAAATGTAATGAAAATCATATATGTTTATTTATCGTTACATCATTTTTTTCTCTTGATATGATCTTGTGTGATGTTTTTCTATGAGCTACCCTTTTCGACTGATGATAAGAAGGGGGAGTAAGATATATATGAGCATATATTCATTTATTTTGGATTTGTTAAGATATTTTGAGATTTTGACCATATATGATGTGCACTTTGGCTTGTTGAAACTTTGCGCATAATTGACCATATATGATGTGTATTTTGATTTTGATGTACATGAGCACTCTTAGATTTTTATGATGTGCACTTTGGTGTAAATATCCATAAGCATTGAATATATTACTCATTAACACTGAATATCCATGATGAAGAAAGCAATAACATTGGCATAGGTACTGTAAGTTCTCATGCAATCTCAAAAATTAATAAGCATAATGAGTTTGTACCATGATACATACTATATGTACCAAATGTGAGCTTGGCACATGTGAAATATAACTGTTCAATGAAAAGGATTCATGCTTGGCACATATAATGATAAATGTTGATAAATTACCATTCATGCAAGCACATGTAGCAAACTTAAATCTGAATTGTTAAAATACATTAAAGACATAAGTAAGAACTAAGGAAGAGCTAAATATGAAACTATGAAAAGGCCGCACCTTCATCTCCAATGCAGTCACTTTATATATCTCTTGCTCATATGCTCAAAGTTTTATCATCATCAAAAAGAAAGAGATTGTTAACCATAAGAATTGATTTTGATGAGTAATAAAATATTTGAGTATATATTTAGACTAATGAATTATTTGAGATTATGTTTTAGGATAAATTATAGAGTATCGAAAGAAAAATCCCTAGAAGTATATTTGAAAATTGATAAGAAGAAGTTGGAAGTTTTGAAGTATGAAACACACCCAAAGCAAGATTTAAAGAAGATATTTCAAGACCAAAATTGAAAAGAAATTCAATTGGATAAAGTAAAATTTTTAGCATAAAAGCCCTCAAGTCAACCCCTGAAGAAGGCTAATCAGCTCGAGTTTAAAGAGAAAGAAAAAAAAGTCTGGCATGCAAAAGTTTTAGCCGGCACACTCTCGAGTGGACTCATAGTTGAGCACAAGTCAACTTGAGTGAATAGTGCTAGAAAAAAAAATTTATTTTGGAAAAGTTTGGTCTCGAGCAGAGGGCCGAGTTGACTCAAGTTCCTCAAGTTGAGGTCTCAGAGAAATACAGAGAGTATGATTTTCAGGACAGGACCATTGAGTCGGCTTGAGGAAAATAACCAGTCAACTCAAGCTCCAATGGCTAGTTTTCTACAGAATATTCAGAACTGTGCTGCTTCCAAATGGCTAGTTTCAATTTCTCAACAGTTAAAAATCTTCCTCCAACTTACCAAACGCGGAAAAAAAGCTAAAAAATATTTGAAAAAAATGATTTGACACCTCAATTATTGAGAGCAATCAAAAGTAAAGTAACAAAAAGGTAAAAAGCATTGAAAAGAGAATATTTTATTTTCAACTTCTTGAAACATCAAATCAAAAGATTCTTTTCAGCAAGAAGACAAGCTCATCTACTTCAAAAACTTCCATCAAAGAAGATTTCCAAGCTTCATCGTCACTCTTGCTCATTAAAGGAGCTTTGTGCTTTAATTCTTATTTCTTTCTTTGTGTTCATTGTATCTAGCTTCAATAGGATTTTGAAGCTAAGAAAAAAGCCTATCTATTGAAAAATATATCCTAAAGTCAATCATTTAGATTATAGATAGTTGAGCCAAATATAATTTATACTTAAATTATTAATAAATAAAATTATTATTCTAATATTTCATCACTCTTATGCATCTTTCTGTAACATAGTCTTCTGTGATGAAGTTCTTAGGACTATTTAGACTCGATAAAAGAGGATTTATCATTTAGTTCTTAAACTTGTTCATGATCAAATGATACGTTGTTACCAAGGACGATAATGTTTATGGAGTATAGGTCATTACGTGCCATATACATTGGTTGTCCTCTTAACTAAGAAGTATGGAGATATTGGTATGACATGCAGGTAAAGTGTAGAGATACATTTCACTAAACATGATCCAACTGCAGAGCTCTTTGCTGTCAAGAGTTGCTTATGAAGGATATGGATATAAATATTTCTTAGATCTGAGATCACCATGATGACTTGCAAGCAACTCATTATACTTTAGTACCAAACTACCTAAATTTCTAATTTAGTGATGAAAAGTTATTGGGTGTAGTCAAGTATTTATTTGGTCGGTGTATGAGTCAAGATGGAATTAACCCCATTAAGTATTGGAGTAAATGCATCACTGTACTTTAATTTAGCAAAACCTCGATCAAGATAGTCCATATGATGGATATTAAAATTTAAAATATAATATAGATGATTTTTCAAGATTGATAGTTAAACCCTAGGTCATCTTTCGAGCATTTAGATCAAGAGGATGAATTATATGGTAACCATATGCCACAGGTTCATAGATATTGCGATACGACTATTCAACATATCCAGACATCATGTACCATTGCTAGATGGTTACATCGATTGGTATAGAAATTAATTTCTATGCTACCGGCTTAAGGTTCAAACCTATGAGATCATACACAATAGGAGTTCCTATCTAATCTAATAGCTAATTAAGAATTTCAATGGTCTGGGACTCTGTGGTCAAGAGTCCCACTGGGCTGGGACTCTATGATCGAGAGCCCTACTAGATTAGGATTCTATCTTCGCGAATCTCGTTAGACTAAAACTCTGATATTATTGAAGAATTAATTAGTAATTAGATTATTGATTACTTTAATTTGATTGAGCGATGAGGATTTGATCAAATCTGATTGAATTAGATTCAATTGGATTTGACCCGATTAGGTTATGAAATGACCTAATCGCTATGGAAGATTCGATCCTGATTTAATCAGGATCTAGATCTAATTAATCTCTAACTTGATTAGAAATTTATTAAGTTGGGTTAAGCCTAATCTAATTGGGTTTATCCTGATCTAATTAGGTTTGCACATATTGGTTTGGATGAAATCAATTTGGACAAAATTCAAATGCTTAAACTCCTTTCTCCCTACGCCATCATCTTTGACTTTTCCACGCCATTCCCACTCACATTTTGGAATTTGTTTTCCATGCCCAAAAGAGGATGTGCACCTCCCTTATTTCTGCCTTTGACCTAGTCCAACAGTTGGACTGGTTCAAAGTAAGTTAAATTTTGAATTCAACTCATTTGGTTGGAGGTTGAAACCAATCCAACCTTATCCATTCTCCACGCCCCACTCGATTTGTCGCACATTTTTTTTTTGAGTTTTCTAAGTGTGGGCGTGCAGAAGGAAAGTCCTTCTGGGCATCAACCACTTTAGGGGTGGTGTTGGAATGGGATAGAATATCCACTTGAATTTTGAATTCAAGTGGATTAGTTTAAACCTCCTTAACCACTCTCTTATCCACTACACACGCAAATGCCATCGAATGGTTGCCCATTTAAAGGAATATTTCTTGGGACATGCATGAGTGTAAGATAGCCTTTTGAAGAGAGAAAACCAGAGTGGGGAGTGCATCTATCTGGGCAAGAGAAAATTCAAAAATGAGAGCCCCTGCGCCATACTTCTTTTTGAGTTCTTTCTTACGCTACTTTTAAAAAGGGTTTAAAAGGTGTGCGTATGTTCTTCTAAGAAAGAGTTTCTCAGAAATCAGAGAGTGTGGCATGAGCTTCTCATGAGGGTGAGGTCATTTGTTGGTCACAAAAAACCCTAAGAGTGGGGACTCCAGGGTTTTGGGTGTGGGTAGCCCTAGGATTTGGACCCAGGATTCAAGTGGTGAGATTGAGTACTGTGAGCATCCAATCTCCACCAAATCTTCCACACCATCTCGTCATCCTTGTTAAAGTGTCTTATGACCTTCTAGAGTATTTGAAAGATTGAAAAAAAGGTGGTCGATCGGATCGACCAAGATCAATTATCGAGGCTCCAGCGAGGAGCTAGCACTCTGATGAAGCTCCATGTGGACTGACCGTAGAAATTGGACAATCGTGCAGCTGCATCATGATATGAGGGGCTTCTTCCATTGATTTTAGATTGTGGAGTTTGACTACCTACACTCAGGTATCGTATTCTGAATACGAGTAGATTAGTAGATATGATTTACTAATTTTGTACATTCAATTTTTCTATTACATATAAGTATATCTAGATTTTAGTGTAGGATTTTTTATATGATCATTGCATGTATAAAAATTAATATTAGATTAATTTTAGCTTTCACTATGATTTAGTTTGAAAAAAGTTTTTGAAAAGCATTACTAGAACCCTACACCGATTCCATCAGTGGTATCAAAGCACTAGATCACATGACATGCTTTATATATTAATTAGAATATGAATGCATGCATATATGATATGTTTTAGATCTAGATAATTTAGTAATCAAGAATGAATGAGCTACTAAGCCATCCGATCATAAGGGATAAGCATGGTTTAAAGGCCATCTCCTCCCATTTGATAGGAATCTCTTATGGCGGTAAGGGTGCCATCATGAACTCATTCATTAAGTAAAAAAAAATTATTTATTAAAATTATTTTAAATTAAAAGTTAAATATGAATAAGTTTAAATTAGATCTAAAAAGTAGATTCATGATTTAATTTTCATTATGCTTGATTTTTTGTTATGAAACTAGCAATAGGTTGCTGTTTATGAAATGAGTCGACTCATTTCTGAAATGAGTCGACCTATTTAGTGAATAAAAAATAAAAAAAAAATTAAAATTTAAAAATTATTTTTGAAATATAGAACCCCAATCCATCAGTTCAAAAATTTAATTAAAAGAATTAAGTATTATCTAGTAGGATCTAGAATTATGAATTAAAGATCCTAAGATAAAAGCATAAAATTATGGATTAAAAAGTTAGATGAATTAGGTTCATTAATTGGATTAGAGCTAAGATTAGTTAAAGAATGGACTCAACTAGAGTAATTGATCAAATCTAACTAAATATTGAATTAGATTATATCAAAGATACTATAGATTCAACTTCAATAATTATAGTTGGACAAATCCATATCTTTAACAAAGATCAAGATGGACTTGATTCATGGCTAAGCACTCCAGCCCAAAATTACTAGGTTGATCAGATTGAACCTAATTAATCAGTTGGTGTCTAAGATAAGTTTGACAGTCTAGATCAGTGATTTTTAATTGAAAGCTACTTGCACTAATTCGATCTTTGATGAGTTAATGGCATGTCCCTTCCACTGATCTTACTTACCTTACCGATATGGTCGATTAGGATTTAATTAGATTACTTGGTGATTCGAGCTAACCCATGTTATTAGAAATCAATTTAATTTATTTCAATCAATAAGACTGAATTAGATGCCCATGGATCAAAATTAATCCTAGTCCTCATCTATTAACTTAAAGTTAGTGAAAGAATTTGACTTGATGAAGTCAGTGGAAGTAAATTGGTCCATGTCTTCTCTATCTTTAAATCACATATAATCTAAATTTTTTAAATTATTAGATCCTTAAAAATGATAAAGTTATGGGGATAACTGAGTTATAGCCTCCCATTAAGGTGGATGGTAATGAGTCCAATTTTCTAAGTGAACATTGAAGGTGCCTTACACCTGGTGTTCATTTGGATATTGAAATTATTGTCCATCAAATAATGATTAGGTCACACTCTCTGAATGATGATCAACTTGGTCAGAGCTTTCCTCGGGTCTGATCTTCGTTTGTTTGATGCACCGAACTCAATCATGTTAATAGTTGGACCTAACCAGACCTTTTCAGTGGAGGTCATAGCCTACTAAATTAGTTTCTAAGGCAAAATTGAATGCTAAAAATTATTTGAAGAAATAATTGATTGTGAACCAACCTATAAATACACATGGATTGGCTAAAACTTTTTTCGGATCCATTTGTAGTCTATGTGGATTCTAGTATCCACTAAGGAGTTAGCGTAATTTCTTAAATTGGAGGTAGAGGTTATCAATTTATAAAAATAGTGAGAGAACCTTTAGATTAAAATTCAAATCTTTAGGATTAAATAATTCATGTCCTAATATGGTCGTATTTTTCTTTTAGTTAAATAGAATGGCCAGTGTAAGCCCGCTCCGTTCACTATCGAACAGTGACAAGCCTATAGGACCTAATTTCAAGAAGTCTAGTGTTGATCCTAATTGGGCAGATCTAAAGAGAAATGATCCTCTTGACCCGAATAGGCTGAACAGAAGAAATCAATAAGGAGTTGCTGGTCAAGATTGTTATATGATAACATCTTGCAATTTCTCTATTTATGATACATCTATCTAGATATTAAATACTGGGAGTCCAGTTCACATATGCAATTCATTGTATGGATTTCAGATTGGTAGAAAGTTTGAGAATGGTGATAGATTTTTGAATATTGAAAATGAAAAAAATATTCCAGTCCTAGTATTGGTAACTCTTAAGCTTATTTTCAAAGCTAATAATATTGTTTTAAGTGAGTGTCACTATTGTCCATCTTTTATGATGAATATAATATCTGTTGGGCTTTTGGTCTAGGATAGTTATTGTTTATCAATAAAAAAAAATTATTATGATATCTTTATGAATGATGTTACAATAATGCAAGAATAATTAAGAAATGGCATTTATGTATTATTACAGTCTATTAGTATAATGTATACGTCTAACAAACATCCAAAATTAGATAATGTCACCGATGCCTATCTTTGGTACTATCAGCTCAGTCATATAAATAAAAATAGGATCAATAGGTTAGTCAAGGAGTATATCTTTGACGTTAATGATTATGAATCATTAACTATCTGTGAATTCTATCTTTTTTATAAGATGATCAAATCACCTTTTACTAAAAAGGATGAATGGACCACTGATCTTCTGGGTCTAATACATAGTGATATATGTGGATCTATGAACATAAGTGCCAAAGGTGGGTATTACTATTTCATTACATTTACTGATGACCTATCTAGGTATGGATACGTCTATCCTATGAAGAGTAAATCTGATTCATTTGAAATGTTCAAATAATATCATAATAAGGTAGAAAAATAACTTAGGAAGAATATTAAAACTCTTCAATTAGATCGAGAAGATAAATACCTTTCTAATAAGTTTTTGACATATATAGGAGAGAATAAGATTCTCTCATAATGGACCCCTCCTGGAATACGATAGCATAATGGTATGTCTGAAAGAAGAAATTGAATCCTATTTTTGGTCCATGATAGGGTTTGCGAGTCTGTCAATTTCTTTCTGGGGTTATGCACTTGAGACTGCTTATTATATTTTGAATAATATTTCGAGCAATTCTGTTGCATAAACTCTATATAAGCTTTAGACTGGACGTAGGTCGACACTCTCTTACCTTAGGATTTAGGAATGTTCGACTTATGTAAAATATTTGTAGATAGAAAAGCTTGGACCTAGATCCGATAAATACTTGTTTATAGGATACCCTAAGAAAACTAGGAGTTATTACTTCTATCTTGCTGAAGAATAAAAGATGTTCATCAATAATAAGACAATCTTTTTAGAAAAAAAGTTTCTTAAAGAAGAAACTACTATCTCTAATGTTAAACTTTGTGAAGTTCGATAAGTAGAAGAACTGACACATTCTAGTGAATCTATAGAACTAGATTTGATAAGATCGAACTCAGAGCCTATTGTAGAGGTACCTTTGAGAAGATTTGGTAGAGTACCGCATCATCCAGATAGATACTATGATTTTTTTATCTGAGATGATGATACTGTTGAACTCAATGAGAATGAAAAGATCAGATCACCTACATGGATGTCATGCAGAGGTCCAACTTTGATAAGTGGCTGAAAGCTATAAAGTCCAAAATGGAGTCTATGAAGATCAATAGTGTATAGACACTAGTTGATCCACCTGAAGGGATAAAATCCATTAGGTATAAGTAAATTTTCAAAAGAAAAAGGGGTGCAGATAAAAAGATGGAGATCTATAAAGTTTGTCTGGTTATCAAGGAATATCGTCAGCATTATGATATTGACTATGATGAGATATTTTTTCTGATGATAATGCTCAAGTCCATTCGGATTATGCTTGCAATAGTAGCATACCTAGACTATTGGATCTTACAAATAGATGTGAAGATAGCTTTCCTAAATAGAGAGCTAAAAGAAAAGGTGTTTGTGATATAGCATGAAGGATTCACATCCATAGATGAGTCTAAGGTGTGCAAGCTTTAGAGATTATTTATAAATTGAAGCAGGCATCATGGAGTTAGAACATGCGTTTTGATAAGGTGATCAGAATGTATGACTTTATTAAGAACGGAGAGGAACCTTGCATTTATAAATGGGCTAATGGTTCTGTAGTAGTTTTTCTTGTATTGTATGTAGATGATATTCTCTTAATCAAAAATGATATCCCTGCACTATAGAAAATAAAGGTTTAGTTATCATCTCAATTCTCCATGAAGGACTTGGGAGAAGCTTCCTATATTCTAGGAATGAAGATCTATAGAGATAGATTTAAAAGATTGCTTGGATTGTCTCAATTCACATACATCGATACTATGCTAAAGAGGTTCAACATGGCGAATTTTAAAAAAGACTATCTTCCGATAGGCCATGAAATTACTCTCTCGAAGAGAGATTATTTGATAATTTTTTAAGAGAGAGAACATATGAGTAGAATATCATATGCTTCGACAGTCGATTCTATTATGTATGCCATGACGTGTACGAGATCGGATGTGGCATACTCATTAAGAATGGTGAGTAGATACTAGTCTGATCTGGATGAGAATCACTAGAAGGTTGTAAAGATAATTCTAAAGTATTTAAGAAATACTAAGGAGCAATGGCTTATCTATGGAGATGTTGACTTGAAACTTATGGGATATAATAATTTCAGTTTTCAGTCAAATCATGATGACAGCAAGAATATGTCAGATTATGTGTTTATCCTGAACGGTGGAGTGGTCTGCTGGAAGAGTTTTAAGTAGCATAATGTAGCCGATTCTATATGTAAGGCAGAGTATGTCATGGCATCTGATGCTGCGAAGGAAGCTATGTGGCTGCGAAAGTTCATCAATGAGTTAAAAGTAGCATCCTCCTTGGATGGTCCGATTCTACTTTACTGTGACAGCACTGAAGCCATAGCTCAAGCAAAGGAGCCGAAGGCACAACAGTGCACCAAGCATATTCTACGTCACTATCATCTTGTATAAAATATCATGGAACGAAGTAACGTTGAGCTTCAAAAGATTGATGGAAAGAAGAACATGGCCGATCCATTAACTAAAGCCCTCAAAATCAAAGAGTTTGATAATCATAAATGAAAGATGGGTATTCGATACTATTCTAAATGGCTTAAGTCTAAGTGGGAGTTGTTGAAAAATATGTCCTAAAGCCAATCATCTAGATTGTAGATGGTTGAGCTAAATATAAGTTATACTTAAATTATTAATAAATAAAATTATTATTCTGATATTTCATCACTCTTGTGCATCTTCCTATAATAAACTCTTCTATGACAAAGTCTTTAGAACTATTTAGACTCGACAAAGAAGGATTTGTCACTTAGTCCTTAAATCTATTCGTAAACAAATGATACATTATTATCAAAAATGATAATATTTATCAAGTGTAGGTCATTGCGTGCCATATACATTGGTTGTCCTCTTAACCAAGGAGTCTAAAGATACTGGGTATGGCATGCAGATAAAGTATAGGGATATATTTTATTAAATATGATCCAACTGTGAAGCTCTCTACTGTCAAAAATTGCTCATGAAAGGATATCGGTATAAGTATCCCTTAGACTTGAGATCACTATGGTGACTTGCAAATAATTCACTATACTTTGTATCGGACTACCTGAATTTTTAATTCAGTGATGAAAAGTTACTATGTACAGTCAAGTACTTATTTAGTTTGTGCGTGAGTCAAGATGGGATTGACCCCTCCAAGTATAGGAGTAAATGCATCACTGTATTTTAATTTAGCAAAATCTCGACCGGGGTAGTCCATATGATGGATATTAAAATTTGAAATATAATGTAGATAATTTTTTTCAGGATTGATAATTAAATCCTGGATCATCTTTTAAGTATTTGGATCAAGAAGATGGATTATACGGTAACTACATGCTATAGGTTCATGGATGTTGCGATGCGACTATTCGACCTATCCGGATATTGGATACCATTGCTAGATGGTCACATCAATTAGTATAGAAATTAATTTTTATGCTATCGACTTAGGATTCGAACCTATGGGGTCACACACAATAGGAGTTTCTATCTAATCTGATGATTGATCAAGAGACCTATTTGTCTGGGACTCTGTGGCCAAGAGTATCATTAAACTGGAACTCTATGATCGAAAGTTTTACTAGACTAAAACTCTATCTTTGTAGTCCTACTAGACTGAAACTCTAATATTATTAGAGAATTAATTAGCAATTAGATTGCTGATTAGCTCAATTTGATTGAGTGATGAGGATTTGATCAAATCTAATTGAATTAGATTTGATTGGGTTTGACCCAATTAAACTATGAGATGACCTAATCACTATAGAAGATTCGATCCTGATTTAATCGGGATCTAGATCCAATTAATTTTTAATTTTATTAGAAATTTATTAAATTGGGTTAAGCCTAATCTGATTGGGTTTATCTTGGTCTAATTGGGTTTTGCACAGATTGGTTTGGATGAAATCAATTTGGACAAAATTCAAATGTTTGAACTCCCTTCTCCCTACACCATCACCTTTGACTTTTCCATGCCATTCCCATGCACATTTTGGAATTTGCATGAGACTTTTCCATGCCCAAAAGAGGATGTGTGCCTCCCTTCTTTCTGCCTTTGATCTGGTCCAAGAGTTGGACTGGTTCAAAATAAGTTGAATTTTGAATTCAACTCATTTGGTTGGAGGTTGGAACCAATCCAACCTTATCCATTCTCCATGCCCCACTTGGTTTGTCGCACATTTTTTTTTGAATTTTTTGAGTGTGGACATATAGAAGGAGAGTCCTTCTGTGCGTCAACCACTTGGGGGGTGGCATTGGAATGGGAAAGAATATCTACTTAAATTTTGAATTCAAGTGGATTAGTTTAAACCTCCTTAACCTCTCTCTCCACTACACATGCAAAAGCCATCAGATGGTCACCCATTTAAAGGAATATTTATTAGGGCATGCATGAGTGTGAGATAGCCTTCTAGAGAGAGAAAACTAGAGTGGAGAGAGCACCTATCTAGGCAAGAGAAAATTCAAAAATGAGAGCCCATGTGCCATACTTCCTTTTGAGTTCTTTCTTACGCTACTTTTAAAAAGGGTTTAAAAGGTGTGTGTATGTTCTTCTAAGAAAGAGTTTCTCAGAAACAAAGAGTGTGGCTTGAGCTTCTCATGAGGGTGAGGTCATTTGTTGGTCACAAAAAACCCAGAGAGTGGGGACTCTAGGGTTTCGGATATGGGTAGCCCTAGGGTTTGAACCCAAGGTTCAGGGGGTGAGATTGAGTGCTATGAGTGTCCAATCTCCACCAAATCTTCCACACCATCTTGTCATCCTCCATATGGTGTCTTCTGATCTTCTGAAGCATCTAAAAAATTGAAAGAAAAGTGATCGATTGGGTCGACCAAGATCAGCCATCGAAGGCTCTAGCGATGAGCTAGCACTCCGATGGAGCTGGTCAGGACTAGGAGCTCCGTGTGGACTGACCGTAGAGGTCGGATAATCATGCGGCTACATGGCAATGTGAGAGGCTTCTTCCAATGGTTTTAGATTATGGTGTTCGACTATCCACGCTCAGGTATCGTGTTCTGAAAATGAGTAGATTAGTAGATATGATTTACTAATTTTGTACATTCAATTTTCGTATTACATATAAGCATGTATAGATCCTAGTGTAAGATTTTTGATGTGATCATTGCATGCATAAAAATTAATATTAAATTAATTTTAGCTTTTGCTATGATTTAGTTTAAAAAAAAATTTGAAAAGCATGCCTAGAATTCTGCACCGATTCCATCACTATCCAAGCCTAAGAATTCGATTGTAAGCCAAGGATTGGCTAAGAGATTGATTGTGGTTGATGAACCAGTGTAAAACTAACCAGATTTTGGATAGTGAAGTTTAAAAGACTATCTGACTATAATCTTGGATAGATTTTAGTGAAATTTTTAAGTGGATCATAGGAAGTGGACGTAGATGCAAGGGGCACCGAACCACTATAAATCCCTTGTATTTGTGATTGCTCTTATTTCTTGCTTTATATTGTATTTATATTTCTACACACTTAGCTATATTATATTTCAACATACTTCAATACTTTACTAGTTTCAAAAATAATACATAGTTTATTTAAATTTTAAAAAATTCAATTCACCCTCCCCCTTAGGTTGCCTTGCTAGGCAATAGGAAGAGAATTTAGTATTTTATTGCTATGCATGGCTTATTAAAATTATGTTGGTAACTATATCTTTATTTTAAAAAAAAATTTAATTATGCTTGATCCCTCAGAGATATTGGTACTTACTGAGCCCACAAAACACACTTCCTCTTTTTCCTTTTTTTTTGATCCAGAAAAACTTGTGGGATTGGGGTCGAGCAGTAAGGAGCTTAGGCCTTAAAAGATATTTATTTTTTTAATAAATATTGATTTTAATGAAGCTCATGAGATATCATTAATTTTTTTTTGAATTAATAAAATTAGAAGTTTACTTTCAATACCACTATCTTGTATGAAAATAGAATTTTGAAAGTGTAGGTAGTCCTTATATATTCTTTAGGACCATGCCTTAAAGAGTATGTGGCCATCACGTACCCAATCCGAATAATGAGTTCGGGGTGTGACAAAATGGTATCAGAGCTTAGGTTCAAGATCTTAGGATTTATATTAGTAATGAGAGTGGGGTAGAACTTAGATTCTGATTGATATCTTAAAATAATTACTGATACTAGTGAAGGAACCAGATCTAGGGTTTTGGGGCTAGATCTTAAAACTTTTTCAAGATCAGAAAGCGGAAGACTAAAATTAATTAAAATTAATTTTTAATATCAGAGAATATTCTAAATCTAATATCTTATTACATGCTTAAGGCATGAGATTAAATCAAAAATTAAACATAAAAAAAATATATTGATCACATCAACATGCATCTACACTACATCTAATGCAGGTATGTAAAATAGATCAGATCTATTATCTGTACAAATTAGATATTCTAACTTACTGATCTAGGCCAAAGGATGATATTGCGAGCCACATACACATCCAACCTCTAGGAGTCGTCCACACGAGCCCATGAACCACAATCAGAAGTTCGATATAGGAAATCAGCACAGTATGCTAGTACTGTAATGATCCTTCTTTGATAGTCGATCCAGTACTTTCATCTTTTGGATCTGGACTCTTCCAAATATGAGAAAAAAGAGGAGAGATTACAAATCTAAGACACTCTCAAATAATCTCAAAAAGGAGGAGGAAAAGAGATGAACAAGACAATCCTAGAAGAAGACCCTCATCTTCTTCTCTATTCTCTCACCTAGACACCTAGTTTAGTATCTATGAAATCTCCACTCTCTAATACTCTTTCTTTCTAATTTTCACATGTCTCAAAGGTCTCTCAATGTTCTAGAATATGTCAAAAAATTAGCTCAAAATTCATCCTATATAAAAAGATATAGAGGAGTACCTGTTGGGCCAAACTCTTAGACTAAAAAAGATCAAAATAGGCAACTAGTTGAGATGCCCAACACTTGGATGCCCCCTCCTTTCTTTTTGGCGTGGACCACCAACAAATGTCGCACAAAATACCTCCTTTTCCACCAAACAAAAAAGAGAGAAAATAGAGAGAGGAGGAAGGCATGTATGGAAGGAGTTTTAGTTTTCTAAAACTCTTTCCAAAGGAAAATTCAAATCATATTCAAACTTCCTCTTTTGACTAAGTCCACAACTAATTATCATAAAAAAGAGAAGGAAAGAGTGGGCGTGCATGATGATTAGGAAGAGAGGATTTTTGTCACACAAAATAGAGATAGTGGGCATGGGGGTGTGGGATATAGGTGGCCCAAGATGAATGGATCCCAGTCTTACTAGGATTCAATGTTTGACTTGGTCAAACAAGATTTTCCAAACCAAATCAAATCAGAATTAATTTAATCCAATTAAATTAGATCCTAAACTAATTAAGAACATAATTAAATAGATTAAATTAGATTTAATTCTAATTTATTTTTTTAATTAAATTAGAAAATTGAATTGACCCAAGTTCTAGTTGAACTAGGACTAGTTCTTTCTTGCACTTGGCTTATCCAATAAAGCATTTAGACTTGATCCAATCAAGCCTAAATCAAATCTAATTAAATCATATTCAATTATACTTAATCTTAGCCATTTTGCTTAATCAAATTAAGTCAATTAATAATGTAATTGCTAATTGATCCTCCTGCAATACTTGCACTAGGTTAAATATCTATTGTATTGATTGTTTAATCCTTGAATGATTCTTAATCATTGATCAACCATCCGATCAGATCATGAGCTCTACTATGTGTGACCTCATAGATCCAAACCTAAGTTGATAATATAGAAATTAATTTTTACACCAATCGAAGTAACCATCTAGCAATAGTACCCAACGGTCGGATAGGTCGAATGTGTAAAACAACATCCTTAGAACCCATATGGATATAGTTTCTATATAATTCATCTTCTTGACCAAAATACTCGTAGGACACCTCAGAGTTCAACTATTAACTCTGATCAGGCTGTCCACATTGTATTTTAAAATACCAAATCCATCTTATGGATTATTCTGACCAAGATTTTGTTATATTAAAATACACTGACATATCTTCTTCAACTCTTAGAGTGGTCAATTCCATCTTGATCACACACCGACTTTACAAGTACTTGACCGTGCCCAGAAGCCTTTCATTACTAAATTAAAAATTCAGTTAGTCCAATACCAAAGCACGGTGAGTTGCTTGCAAGTCACTAAGGTGATTTCAGATTTAAGGGATACTTATACCTATATCCCATCAGAGACATTCTCGATGGTAAAATACTCTGAAGTTGATCACATTCAGTGATGATGTACCCCTACATCTTATCTATATACCATACCAGTGTCTCCACTATCCTTGGTTAAGAGGACAACCAATCTATATGGCATACAGCAACCTATGCTCGATAAATGCTATCATCCTTATTAATAGCCTATCATTTGATCATGAATAATTTTAAGGACTAATCGATAAATTCTCTCTTTATCGAATCTAAATAGTCCTAAGAACTTCATCACAATAATGAAGTTCGTTAGAAAATGAAAACTTACGATGAAAATATCAAAAATATATTTTATTAATGAATAAATTAATTATAATTATAATATAGCTCAACCATTAACAGGCTAACGATTGGCTTTGGAATATATTTCTCAATAACTCCCACTTATCCTAAAGCTATCCGGTACAGTATCTAATATCCATCTTCGACTTGTGATTATTGAACTTCTTTATCGTCAGGGCTTTAGTGAAGGGGTCAACTAAGTTCTTCTTTCCATCGATCTTTTGAAGATCGACGTCACCTCGAACCACGATCTTTCATACTAGATGGAAGCAGTGCAGAATGTACTTCATCTGCTAGTGTGCCTTTGGTTTCTTCACCTGAGCTATGGCACTAGTGCTGTCACAGTAAAGCATGATCGGACCATCTAGGAAGGATGCTACTCCAAGCTCGATGATAAACTTTCTCAGTCACATAGCTTTCTTTACAGCATCTGATGCTGCGATGTACTCTGCTTCGCAAATCGAGTCTGCCATAATATGCTGCTTGAAACTCTTTCAGTAGATGGCTCCATCATGCAAAGTAAAGATATATCCCGACATACTTCTATTGTCATCATGGTCAAATTAAAAGTTGGAGTCTATAAATCCCATAAGTTTCAGATCTGATTTATCATAAACCAACCATTGGTCCTTAGTATTTCTTAAATACTTAAGGATAGCTTTAACCACTTTTCAGTGATTTTCTCTAGGATCAGACTGGTATCTACTCACTACTCGTAGTGAGTATACCACATCTTATCTCGTACATGTCATAGCGTATATGATAGATCTCACTGTCGAAGTATATGGGACTCTACTCATACGCTCTTTCTTCAGAAATTATCGGACAATCCTTCTTAGAGAGAAAATTTTCATGGCCTATCAGAAGATCACCCTTTTTGAAATTTTTCATACTGAACTTCTTCAGCACAGTATCTATGTACGTGGACTGGAATAATCGAAGCATCCTTTTAGATCTATCCCTATAGATCTTCATCCCTAAGATGTAGGATGCTTCACCCAAGTTCTTTATGAAGAACTAAGATGACAACCAAACTTTTATTTCCTACAGTGTGGGGATGTCATTTTTGATTAAGAGAATATCATCCATGTACAAGATAAGAAATAACACTACTGGACTATTTGCCCATTTGTAAATGCAGGGCTCTTCTCCATTCTTAATGAAGCCATATGTTTTGATCATCTTATCAAAATACATGTTCCAACTCCAAGATGTCTGCTTCAATTCATAAATGGATCTCTAAAGCTTGCACCCCTTGAACTCATCTGTAAATGTGAATTCCTCAGGTTGTATCATATACACCTTTTCAGTCAGCTCTCCATTTAGGAAAGTTGTCTTCATATCCATCTGACAGATCTCATAATTTAGATGGACAGCTATCTCAAGCATTATCCAAATGGATTTAAGCATTGCCACAGGAGAGGATGTCTCGTCATAGTCAATACCATAACATTAACGATATCCTTTGGCAATCAGATGGGCTTTATAGATCTCCATCTTTTCATCTACGCTCCTTTTTCTTTTGAAGATCCACTTAGATCCAATGGATTTAACCCCTTCAGATGGGTCAACTAATGTTCACACATCATTGACCTTCATGGACTCTATTTTGGATTTCATGGCCTCAAGCCATTTCTCAGAATTGGATCTCTACATAGCATCCATATAGATGATTGGATCCTCATCATTCTCATCAAGTTTGATGGGATCACCATCCCAGATCAAAAAATCATAGTATCTATCTGGATGATGTGATACTCTACCAGATCATCTTAATGGTGTAGGTACACTAGGCTCTAAATCTGATCTAATCAAATCCAACTCAGGTGTAGCTATAAGTATCGATTTTTTTACCTATTAAATTTCATCAAGTTCAATCTTAAAGGCAACAGTTCCTTCACCAAAAAACTCATTTTTTAAAAAGATTGCCTTAAGACTGACGAACACCTTTTGTTCATCAGCATGATAAAAATAGTATTCTTTGATCTCTTTTGGGTATCCTATGAATGTGCACATATCAAACCTAGGTCCAAGTTTATCTATAACTAATCTTTTGATATAAGTCGGGCACCCCCAAATTCTAAGGTGTGAAAGTGCTGGCTTACGCCCTCTTCATATCTCATATAGAGTCTTAACTACAAACTTACTTAGAATCCTATTTAATATATAGCAAGCCGATTCAAATGTATATCTCCAAAAGGATATCGACAAGCTGGCAAAACCCATCATGGATTGGACCATATCTAATAGAGTCTGATTTTTTCTTTCAAACAAAATATTATGCTGTGGTATTTTTGAAAGAGTCTATTGAAAGAAAATTTTATTCTCTCCTAAATATGTGAGAAACTCACCGAAAATATATTTTTCTCCTCAGTCAAATCGAAGAGTTTTAATACTCTTTCTAGTTTGTTTTTCTATTTCACTTTAAAATTGTTTGAACATTTCAAATGAATCCGACTTATGTTTCATTAGATAGACATATCCATATCTAGATAGATCATCTGTGAAAGTGATGAAGTAGAAATATTCATCTCTAGCACTTGTGCTCATTGGTCTACATACATTAGTATGTACTAGACCTAAGAGTTTAGTAGCTCTCTCATCTTTTTCAGTAAAAAGTGACTTGGTCATTTTACGAAGAAGGCAGGACTCACAGATTGAAAGTAATTCACAATCATTGACTTCGAGGATTCTCTCTTAAGTCAACATGTTTATCATGTTCTTGTTTATATGACCTAGCCTATAGTGCCATAAGTAGATATCTAATACACTATCTAATATGGGGTGCTTACTAGTTGAATAGACTATGTTAATAGATTGTGATAGTATATACACATCATTGTTCAAATATTCATGAAAAACATTAACACCATTCATAATGATATTATAAACTTATTTCTTTATTGAAATTTCATAATCATTTTTGGCCAAAAGATCTACAAAAATTATATTTAAAAAGAAACTAGGATAGAAATGACAATCACTAAGAACAACGGTATGGGACTCAAATACAAGTTTTAGGATTCCTAAAGCTAGAACTAGAATTGATCTTCCATTTTCAACATTCAGAAATCTTTCATCTTGCTCGAATCTCCTACTGATCTGCAACCTCTGCAATGAATTACAAATATGGTAAGGGCTACCGGTATCCAATACCCAATCAATATAATCATAAATAAAAAAATTGCAAGGGGTTATTATATAAATACCTTGTCCAGCAATAGCTTGCTTCTTTCTCTACCTATTCTGGTCTAGAAAGAAAATGTATGGAGGACAGTTTCTCTTTCAATGCCCCCGCTTCTTGCAAAAGAAGCATTCAGCTTGACTCTTATCGTGCTTGATCTTCCTGGTCTAGCCCTGCATAAATGTTCCAGTCTAAACTTGCACCTTCTTTGCTTTCTTCTTCTTATTCTTCTTTCCTTTTCTAAAGGTTCGAGAACCAGAAGACGAACCTTCCACTAAGTTTATCCGCTCCTTATGGAGTTAGTGATCCTTCTCAAAGTTCTGAAGCAACCCTAGTAACCCATTGTAGTCTACTTCAGGCTTTGTCATTCTAAAATGAGTAAGAAATGAAAGATAGGACTTGTACAGTGAGTTCAGTATTGCATCTTTTCCAAGCTGCCTATGCAAGAAAAAGCCGAGCTTGCTTAATCGCTCTATCAACTCGATCATGTATAGTACATGATCGGTGATAGAGGCACCATCCCACATCCTAGCATTGAAGATGGTATAACTAGTCTTATGCCTTTCAACATCATCAAGTGTGCCAAAAGAATCTTCCAATACTTGAACCATATCTTTTGCTTGAGTCATCTCAAATCTATGACTGAACTCGTCGCTCATGGCAGCCAGCATAATATAGCGCACCATGGTTCGATCACTGAGCTACTTTTAATAAGTATCTCTGACTGTTCCATGTGCATTGACAATTAGCTCCTTAGGTGTAGGATCTATCAACATATATAAGATCCATTCATACTTCAGGACAATCTTCAACTTTCGATACCAGCTATCGAAGTTGGGTCCTACCAACTTATCATTATCTAACAATAATCAAAACGATAAAAAAGTAGCCATATCTACACAAAGAAAAATCATAACCTAATTAGTAATTGATTATTAAACCTAAAGATTTGAATTTTAATAAAAAGGTTCTCCCACTATTTTATTCAAATTGATAGCCTCTACCTCCAATTTGAGAAATTACTCTAATTTTTTAGTGGGTACTAGAATCCACATAGATTGCACATGAGCCCAATTTTGATTGGCCAATCCATGTACATCTAAGAATAGATTCATAATCAATTACTTTTTTAAATAATTTTTACTAATTAAATTTTTGCCCCAGTCCCTAATCAGTAGGCTTTAGCCTCCACTGAAAAAGATTCAGTTAGGTCCAACCATTAACATGACCATACTTGGTCCATTAAATCAATAAATGATTAAGCCCAACTTTGATTGGCTAACCTAACCACCAATTAAAAAAATACAGTCAAAAAATTATATAATGAATGATAATTTCATTAGCTAATAAACACCAGGCCTTTGGGCCTCTAATGATTATCTAACTAATTAACCCATTATCATCCACTTAATGGAAGACTATGATCTCGTTATCATAATAACTATTTCATTTTAGGAATCTAATAATTTTAAAAAATTTAATTTAAAAAAGAGAAAAGATCAGATGAACCAGCTTCTCATGATCCTTCCATTGGCTTTACTAAGTCAATTTAAAGAAGATCATTAATAGGCTAGTCTAAGAGCACATAAATTAGTCATACTGATTTACCTAGCTGACATAGATCAGCTCGAATGGTCAAGTGATCCAATCAAAATATAATTTCACCAAAAGGCCAAGTAAGTTCGATCAGTGGGAGGGTCTGTCAAAGCTTACCTTAGATACCATCAAAAATGGTCAGATAAGCGGGCTGTTAATTAAAAATCATCGATCTGATTTATCTTAGACATCAACTGATTTAATCAATCTTAATTAGATCAACCTAATAATTCATGCTAGACTGCATAACCAAGAATCAAGTCCATGTTGGGTCTCGTTAAAGACATGGACTTGACCAACTATAATTATTGTAATTGATCTAGAAAATCCTTGATCTAATCTAAGGCAACAATTAATTAGATTTAGTCAATTCTCTAATTAAGTACATTCTTTAATCTAATCCTAGGTCTAATCCAATTAATGGATCTAAACCCTACTAACCCATTTAATCTAATGTATTATGATTTGTATCTTAGGATCTTCAATTCACAATCCTAAATCCTAATCAAATAACTTCTTAATTCTTAATTAAGTTTTTAGATTAAGAGTTGGGGTTCGGCTTTTCAAAAATGATTCTCATATTGATAAAATATTTTTATAATACAATTCTACCAATCAAGTTGCATGTTTGATTCATAATCAATATGCAAGTAAGGTAAGCAAGAAACTATTTTAGATCTTAACAAACAGGTTCATGTAATTGAAACAGCTTCAACTCTAATCAATCATAAATTACCTTAGATCAAATCTAATACATTTATGATGATTAAAATTAGATTAAAATATTTTTAATTAAATCATAAAATTTTTTAGATCTAATCTAAAATTTTATGATTAATATTTTAGATCAACGCGTACTAGAACAACCTCTCTACTGTAAGGGATAAACCTTACAGTAGGATAACCTTATAGCAGTCCATGCAATCTAAAATTTTTATTTTTAGATCTAAAATTATTTTAAATTTAATAAATTATAAATAAAATTAGATCATATCTAATAAATTTATAATAAGAAGTAGATCTACACGAACTAGGACAATCTCTCCACTATAAGGGATAAATCTTATAGAAGAACAATCTTATAGCAGTTCGTGTGATCATGATTTTTAATTTTAGATTTAATAATCAGATTATAAATTAAATCTAATCTAAAAGTTAATCTAAATATGCACATATAATCATGTAATAATCAACTTAGGCTCCGATACCAATTGAAGGAACCAGATCTAGAATTTCAGGACTAGATCTTGAAACTTTTTCAAGATCAGACAGCGAAAGACTAAAATTAATCAAAATTAATTTTTTATATCAGAGAATATATTAGATCTAATATCATATTATATGATTAAGATATGAGATTAAATCAAAAATTAAACATAAAATATATATATATATATATATATTGATCACATCAACATGCATCTACACTACATCTAATGCAGGTATGTAAAATAGATCAGACTTATTACCTATGTAAGTTAGACATTCTAACTTACTGATCTAGGCTTGAAGATGATGTTATGAGTCGTACAGACGTCCAGCCTTTAGAAGTCGTCCACACGAGCCCACGAACTATGATCAGAAGTTCGATGCAGAAAATTAGCACAATATACTAGTACTATGCTGATCTTTCTTTGATAGTCGATCTGATACTTACTTCTTCTAGATCTAGACTCTTCTAAAGATGAAAAAAAGGAAGAGAGATTATAGATCTAAGATACTCTCAAATAATCTCAAAAAAAAGAAGGAAAAGAGATGAACAAGACAATCCTAGAAGAAGACCCTCTTCTTCTTCTCTGTTCTCTCACCTAGACATCTAGTGTCTATGAAATTCTCATGCCCTAATACTCTTTCTCCTTGATTTTCATATACCCCAAAGGCCTCTCAATGATCTAAAATATGTCCAAAAATTAGCCCAAATTTTATTCTATATAGAGAGATATAGAGGAGCCCTTGTTGGGTCAAACTCTTAGACTAGGAAAGACCAAAATAGGCAACTAGTTAGGACGCTCACGTGTTGGGCGCCCCCTCCTTTCTTTTTGGCATGAACCACCAACAAATGTTGCACAAAATACCTCTTTTTCCATCAAACAAAAAGAGAGAAAATAGGGAGAGGAGGGCGGCTTGCATCGGAGGAGTTTTAGTTTTCTAAAACTCTTTTCAAAGAAAAATTCAAATCACATTCAAACTTCCTTCTTTAACTAAGTCCATAACTAATTGCCATAAAAGAGAAAAGGGAAGAGTGGACGTGCATGATGATTAGGGAGAGAGGGTTTTTGTCACATAAAATAGAGAGAGTGGGCATGGGGGGGATTATAGGTGGTGCAAGATGAATGGATCCTAGTCTTACTAGGATTCCATGTTTGACTTGATCAAACATGGTTTCTCAAATCAAATCAAATCAGAATTAATTCAATCCAATTAAATTAAATCTTAAACTAATTAAAAATTAAATTAAATTAAATTAAATTCTAATTTAATTTTTTAATTAAATTAAAAAATTGGATTGATCCAAGTCCTAGTTGAACTAGGACTAATTCTTCTTTACACTTGGTTTATCCAATAAATCATTTGAACTTGATCCAATCAAGCCAAAATAAAATCTAATTAAATCATATTCAATTATACTTAATCTCATCCCTTTGGTTTAATCAAATTAAGCCAATTAATAATCTAATTACTAATCTATCCTCCTAGAATACTTGCACTAGGTTAAATGCCAATTATATTGATCATTTAACCCTCGAACGATTCTTAATCATTGATCAACCATCCGATTAGATCGTGAGCTCTAATATATGTGATCTCATAGGTCCGAACTTAAGTCAGTAGCATAGGAATAAATTTCTATATCAATCAAAATAATCATCTAGCAATAGTATCTGACAGTCGGATAGGTCGAATGTGTAGAACAACATCCTTAGAATCCATGTGGATATAGTTTTCATATAATTCATCCTTTTGATCAAAATGCTCGTAGGATACCTTAGAGTTCAACTATCAACTATGATCAGACTGTCCATATTGTATTTCAAAATACCAAATCCATCTCGTGAATTATCCTGGTCAAGATTTTGCTATATTAAAATACAGTGATACATGCTTCTCCAACTCATAGAGTGGTCAATTCCATCTTGATCACACACCAACTTTGCAAGTACTTGACTGTGTTCAGAAGTCTTCCATTACTAAATTAAAAATTTAGTTAGTCCGATACCAAAGCACAGTGAGTTGCTTGCAAGTCACTAAGATGATCTCAGATCTAAGGGACATCTATACCTATATCCCATCAAAGACATTCTCAATAATAGAATGCTTTGGAGTTGGTCACGTTCAGTGATAATGTACCTCTACATCTCATATGTATGCCATATTAGTATCTCCACACTCCTTGGTTAAGAGGATAATCAATCTATATGGCATATAATGACCTATGCTCAATAGATGTTGTCATTCTTATTAATAGCCTATCATTTCATCGCGAATAATTTTAAGAACTAATCGATAAATTCTCTCTTTATCGAACTTAAATAGTTCTAAGAACTTCATCACAATAATGAAATTCGTTAGAAGATGAAAACTTATGATGAAAATGACAAAAATATATTTTATTAATTAATAAATTAATTATAATTATAATATAGCTCAATCGTTAATAGGCTGATGATTAACTTTGGGACATATTTTTCAACAACTAGATGTTCAATAAATTATCTCATAATATCTATATTTTATATAAGATTTTGCTTAGGATAGGCATAGGAGATTTACATTGATAAAATTTTGATTAAGTGCCTAGTTCAAGAGGAATGTAATCAAAGGCTAAATATTTGATACGTAAAGGTATATTTTGAGTTGTATTATCTTGTGTTAGCATTTAATATGGGAATCTAATGTTGATATGATGATAGAATATGTTAGCAATTTCAATTTGATTGGAAGTTATTATGGATTACCTATATACATACATACATACATGCATACATACATATATATATATATAGCAAATTTTGGATGAGACCTGAGATTTATGAAAAAATTGAAGAATTCAGTTCTCTATTGAGAAAAGAAAATAGAAGTAATTAAAAAGGATGATCAATAATTATAAATAATTTCTATTATTGAATATCCTAAGTAGATCCTCTAAGTTAAAGTAAAACCATGGTTAACTATTTCTGCAGTGATTTTAGAAATAGAAATATTTTCTGATCGATAAAATTAATCTTGTGTTAAAATTATAAGAACATATGTCTTGATGGAACCAAGTTACTAGATTTTTATGTAAATTATATTTTTTGAAGTTAAAAATTAGATTTATGAATTGATCATGGATCTTGCATCACCAATTTTTGAAATGCTAATAGAATTTCATATTTGAGAAGATTCTAGTATAAGAAAGTTAATTTGCAATTTTTATAAATTATTGGAGCATAGAATTAACACTCTTGAAAGAAGTAATCTAGAGTTAGATCTAAAATATAATAATTTTTATGGCAATTACCTTGAGGGTTAATCAACGTCCGATGTATTTGAAAAGTAAGGACAAAATTCTTGGCTTGGATTCTATAAAAATTTGATTTAGAATTGTTAAGAAATTTTAGAAAATGTTAATCAGAATGTGCAATGAAACTGTAGTGGTTTGAGTCATTTAAAAACTAATGAAAAATATTGATTGTGATCAGAACTATTTGATTCATAGGCTAATCGTGAGCTGGCTATGTTATTCTATGAGATAGGTTCAATGATTGTAGCTCTAGGATAGGTTCAATGATTATGGGTTACACTAAGACAAAGCTTAGAGCATCTCATGTCTATGGTTATTTGATTACTAATCTAATTTGTTAAATGTCCGAATCAATTATGTGTTGTTTGCTCTCTCCTTATAACTCAACTGCAATATAAAAATTATGCTATCTATTGAGGATAAACCCCGCTCCCGCCAAAGTCTAGTTCGATGCTCAGCCTAATGCAACCAGTAGCCACAGAAGAGCTTCAGCAGACGGACTTCAGCCGAACCCTCAGCCGTCGAGCTTCTTCTAATCCGTTCAGCCGGTCGAACTACTTAGCTATCGAGCTCCTTCGGACTCCTCAGTCGTCGAGCTTCTTCGAACCCTTTCGATCAGTCGAACCACTTAGTGGTCGAACTCCTTCTGACTCTCCAATCGTCGAGCTCCAGTTAGACTCCTGCAAGAGTCGAACTCTCTCCATGTCGTTACAGCTAGGTGCCTGCGGGAGTCGAACTCCCTCCAAGCTTCCTCCAGCGGTCAAACTTCTACGGAAGCCGGACTCCCTGCGAACTCCTTCAGCGGATGGGCTTCTACTAAAGCTGGACTCCTTGTGGACTCCTCCAGCAGTCGAACTTCTCAATGATCGAACTCCCATGAAAATCAAACTTCTTATGATGGATTCCTACAGGCGATCCTCCTACTAAACGGTTACACGATAATAACGATCGGTATTTAAAGTCAATAACGATCGGCATTTATCAAGTCAATAACGATCAGCATTAATCAAGATAGTTACGACAATCATTAATCAAGGCAGTTACAACAAGCTTCCTCTATAAAAAGGACCCTCCAGATATGTTTACGCCAGATTCTGAAAATCCTTCTCTTTTTCTCAAAACTCTATTGAACTCCACACTGAGCACTCCATTCCTGTTGGCGCTGACTTGATCGTCGGAGGGTCCTATCGGAGCCACCCCCCACCGGCTCCGGACGGAACTTTATTTTGTAGGTCTCTGGCGGCGATCTCATCGGTCTTCACTCCAGCGAACTTCGACGACGGCCAGATTCAGCATCAACAAATTGGCACTGGAGGAAGGGCATGGGCCCGATGATGATTTCTCTCTTAAAGGAAGCCGAGGTTTTCTTGTTCTTAAAGGAGTGCTCGACGATGATTTCTCTCTTCCCACTCTAGAGATCTCTCTTCTTCCTCTTTTGAATTTCTTTTCAAAAAAAAATGCCCCCCAGGAGAGCCTCGACCCGACGATCAGCGGCCTCCATGGCCCGATCCCGTTCGGATCCGTTTGCTTCCGCTCCAGCCTCGGCGACCCAGGTTCACTCTGTAACCACGGTGGATGCGGAGCAGTTCAACCTACTCGTCCAGCAGGTTTGTGGTCTCACGGAGGCAGTGTAGATGGTGCAGGCCATGCACCAGCAGGCCTCAGTACCAACTCAACCGGCATAGGATTCTCCAGAGCCATGTGGCCCAATCCAAGGGCAACCGACATGGGCTTTCTAACCTCCAATCCTCGAAAGAGGAAGGAAACGGAGGGAGAGCCCCTGCTCGGACCGTGGCTCGACCCAGGGTGAAGCTTTGCACCCATTCAGCAAGAAGACCTTGGAGATCAGAGACCGCGAAGACCTCCTGGATCAAAGGCTCTTAGAAATGAGCCAACGAATCGAAGAACTCCATCACACTCCCTCCTCATGCGATAATGACATCTGCACTGACCCTCCTTTTTTGCAAAAAATCATGTAGGAACCGATCCTGCCAAACTTCAAACTTCCATAGTTCGAGAGCTACGATGGGATCACCGATCCGATCGACCATCTGGAAGCCTTTCGGATAACGATGCTGCTCCATGGCGCGCTAGACGCTATCCTATACCGGGCTTTTCCCTCTACCCTTAAAGGGGCCGCCAGGAACTGGTACTCGACACTCAAATCGAATACCATCTTATCATTTGATCAGATGAGTCAACAGTTTGCGACCCACTTTGTCAGTAGTCGATGTCTGCACCGAGGTTCAGATTCCTTAATGACCATCAGGAAGAAGGAGGGCAAACCCATCCGAGCTTACGTCACCCGATTTAATACTGCTGCACTAGAGGTCCGGGACCTGGACCAGTCAGTCGTCATGGCCGCTCTTAAGGACGGCCTTTAGAAGAATGACTTACTGTTCTTCCTGAAAAAGAAGTATCCCAGGAGCTTTACCGACATGCTAGCTCGGACCGAAAGTTATGCCCGGGCAGAGGAGGCCTTCGAGGCTAAGGACGATGAAGCCGATGGGAAGCGGTGAATCGATGGGCCAAGCAGGTCCGTCGAAAAAAGGAAGAAGACTGAAGCTCGGCCGCATTCCCAGACTCTCCCTGATCGCGGGCGAGCCCGGACTCCCCCTCAAGCTCAGAGGCAGGGAAGCCCTGATGGAAGGGCACGCCAAGGTTTCCTCCAGCGCCGAAGTTCTCTCCGACGATGATGATTTCACAACTACACCCCCCTTAACATCCCGAAGACTCAAGTACTGATGGAGATCCGGGAGCGACTTCCAAGATCGGAGAGAATGCATTTTCATCCTAGCAAACGCAATCCCAACAAGTTCTATCTTTACCATCGCGACCACGGTCATGACACTAAGAAGTGCATCCAACTCCAGGACGAGATCGAAGAGCTCGTTAGGCGAGATAGACTTAGCTGATTTTTGCGAAGACGGTCTGAGGAGAAGAAAGATCGGCCAAGAGCATTACCGCCAAGTGGAAAAAATCAGCAAGAAGATTGGCTGCCCCTTAGCGTCATCAATACTATCTTAGGGGGACCTCAGCAAGGGGAGACCAGTAGATCCAGAGGATCGGTGAAGAGGTGGAGAATCATGGAGCCCGTGGCCTTCACCAAGGAGGACGGTCAGGGAATCCAATTTTCATACAATGATGCAGTTGTAATTTCTTTGAATATTGCTAACTATGATGTATGCCGTATTCTGGTAGATAATGGAAGCTCGGTCGATGTGTTATTTTACGATGCCTTCTCAAAAATATCCCTGCCCGACGATCGCTTGAGGCCGATAAATTCTCCGCTGGTAGGATTTGCTAGCAATGCCGTACCAGTTGAAGGCATAATAACATTGACCGTAGCGGTAGGGCAGCGCCCGAAGCTGGCCAAAGCTCGGGTTGACTTCTTAGTCGTAAAGACCCTGTCTGCCTATAATGTGATCCTTGGCCGACCTGGTCTAAATGCACTCCGGGCGATAGTATCAATGTATTATTTGAAGATCAAGTTCCCAACGAGTCATGAGGTCGGAGAAGTCAGAGGAGATCAGGCTCTGGTGAGGTATTGCTACTCGATCGCCCTGCATAAGGGAGATCAACCCAACCCTTATCTTGTTGACAGACTGAATGTCCACGATGACCTCATTGAGGAACAGGGCGAGCCTACGGAGGACCTCATCTCTATGCCCTTAAATGATGGAAACTTGGAGCACGTGGTGCAGATCGGCTCCAACTTGGCAGCCGAGGTTCGTGAGTAGCTCGTCGCTTTCCTCAGAAGAAATGCGGACATCTTCGCCTAGACCCCAGTAGATATGCCGAGGATCGACGTTGAGGTCGTCGAACATCGACTGACCGTCGATCCGAGGCACCGATCGATAAGAGAAAGCTGCGCCACCATGCCCCGGAGAGGCAAAAAGCGATCGTCGAAGAAGTAGATAAGCTCCTCAAAGCCGGACTCATCCAAAAGATTAATTATCCGACCTGGGTCTCGAACGTGGTTCTTGTCAAGAAAGCGAATAACAAGTGGAGGATGTGCGTCGACTTCAAGAAGCTGAATAAGGCTTGCCCGAAGGATAGCTACCCCTTACCTAGGATCGACCAGCTGGTGGACGCAATCTCGGGCCATGAGCTCCTCACCTTCATGGATGCCTTTTCTGGTTACAACCAGATATGCATGACGCCCGAGGACGAAGAGAAGACCGCCTTCATTACTGACCAAGGTCTTTATTGCTACAGGGTCATGCCTTTTAGACTCAAGAACGCAGGGACAACATACTAGCATTTGGTTAATAAGGTCTTCAAGAAGTAGATCGACCGCAACATGAAGGAGTACGTAGATGATATGCTCATCAAAAGTCAGGCTTCAACAGAACACCTAGCCAACCTTGAAGAAATCTTCGGTGCACTCAGGAAGCATAAGATGAAGCTGAACCCAACCAAATGCGCCTTTGGTGTAACCTCCAAAAAATTTTTCGGGTTCATGGTGTCAAGATGCGGAATCGAGGCAAATCCTCAGAAAATTCGAGCCATTCAGAAAATGACCATTCCAAAGATGATCAAGAAAGTTCAGCACCTGGCTGGAAAGGTGGCATCTCTAAATCGCTTCATCTCAAGGTCGTTCGAACAATGCATGCCCTTCTTCAAGATTCTTAGGTGACCGAAGGACTTCTGCTGGATGGTGGAGTGCCAACAGGCATTTGAGGAGCTCAAAAACTACCTCGGCATGCCCCCACTGCTGGCAAAGTCCGAATCCGAGGAAGAATTATTTCTGTATCTAGCTGTCTCTCTGGTGGCCCTGGCGGCAGTCCTGATCAGGGAAGAAGTAAAGACGCAACGACCGATCTACTACGTAAGCCGAGTTCTGAGGGACGCGGAGATCAGATACTCTAGGTTAGAAAAACTGACTTACTGTCTCCTAATTGCTGCCAGGAGGCTCCGACCTTACTTTCAGGAGCATACCATAATGGTCCTCATGGACCAACTAATAAAAGTAGTTCTCCACCGAGCAGACGCCTCCGAAAGAATCGCAAAATGGGCAATCGAGCTCATAGAGTTCGACATCAACTACCAACCTAGGCCGTCGATCAAAGCCTAGATACTGACGGATTTTGTACTAGAATGCACCATTCCAGTTGAAGTTGAGCTTGAGTCGAGCGAAACCGGCACTAGAGCGAGGTCGAACTTCGACGAAGTCGAGCTGTCACAGTCGATCCTCCTCGAAGATAGCATCGACCTTTCTGAAGGTTCCTGGGCTCTACACGTGGATGGTTCGTCCAACTCCACCGGAGCTGGTGCGGGGCTGGTCTTGGTCAACCCCGAAGGAGTCATCGTCGAGTACGCACTGCATCTCGAGTTTTCCACGACCAACAATGAGGTCAAGTATGAAGCGTTGATCACCGAATTAAAGATAGCAAGAGAATTAAAAATAGATCGGCTTCAAGTCTATAGTGATTTTCAGCTGGTGGTTGGTCAAGTTGGCGGCGGCTACGAGGCACGGGAGGAAAGCATGGTGAGATACCTCGAAAAAGTTAAGAATTTGATCCCGACCTTCGATAGTTTCGACATTCAGCACATCCCGAGGGCGGAAAATGCAAGAGCCAATCTTCTCTCCAAGTTGGCCACTTCAACATCGGTCGAACTGCCCAAAGAAGTATTTTTGAAAACTTTGAAGTGCCCGACCATAGAGGAATCTCAGGCCATCTTGCAGACGGAATTCGAGCCCAGCTGGATCGACCCATTAATCACCTACCTTCAAGAGGGGATCCTTCCCCGCGATCGAAAGGAAGCTCGAAAGCTTAGGAATCAGGCCTTCCGCTATGTCTTATACGAAGGCAGGTTGTATAAGAGGTCATACTCCCTCCCATTGCTGAGATATCTCCGACCTTCAGAGGCCGACCTCGTGCTATAGGATGTGCACGAAGGACTCTGCGGAAGTCACGTAGGAGTCAGATCCTTATCGCAAAAACTACTCCGGAAGGGGTACTACTGGCCGACTTTATTTTGCGATTCCGTGGAATATATAAAGAGGTGCGACCGCTGTCAGAAGAACACCAGCATGCAGAGGCAGCCGACATCTGAACTCACTCCGCTCAGCTCACCCTGACCGTTTGTGCAGTGGGGAATGGATATACTCGGCCCCTTCCCAACGGCATCTGGGCAGCGGAAGTTCCTCCTGGTTGCAATTGACTACTTCACCAAGTGGGTCGAAGCCGAACCACTCGTGAAGATTACCGAGGCAAAGGTGCAAGACTTCATCTGAAAGTCACTAGTCTACCGGTTCGACCTATCCCGAACCCTCATAACCGATAATGGATGATAGTTCGCCGAGGCGAGGTTCGCCAAGTTCTGCGAAGGACTAAACATCTCCCACCGCTTCACATCGGTGGCTCACCTGTAGGCCAATGGGAAAGCTGAGATAACCAACTGGACCCTACTGCAAGGAATCAAAGTGAGACTCGATAGGGCAAAAGAGGCTTGGGTGGACGAACTCTACCATGTCCTCTGGGCATACTGAACTACTCAGAGGGTGTCAACCGGAGAAACACCCTTCGCCTTGGCCTTCGATACTGAGACAGTTATCCCGATCGAGGTTAAGCTCCCGTCTGCATGAGTCGTGGGTTTCAACGAGCGGCACAACCCCTAGGATCTTAAAGTCAACCTCGATCTTCAAGAAGAAAAGAGGGAGGAAGCCCGCGTCCGGATGGCAGCCTACAAGCAGAAGGTGGCTCGGTACTACAACTCCAGGGTTAAAAATAAGACGTTTAGAGCGGAGGACTTAGTGCTTCGACGAGCCGCTGTCGCTCAGCCTCAGAGTCAAGGAAAGCTCGCCCCAAATTGGGAAGGTCCGTATGAGGTGACGGAGGTCATTCGATCCAAAACTTATCGCTTGAAGGAACTTGGAGGGGTAGTGCTTCTCCGATCATGGAACTCAAAAAATTTGAGGATGTATTATCAGTAGACGTCCTTTAAAAACTCCTTTGCACTGCATTATTGATTTTTGGCATGAGGATTACGTGATGGCAGAAAAGAAATGAGCAAAAATAGCTCGTTAGAAATAGAAAGAGAACCTCATCCTAACGCGAGCAGGTCAAAGATCTCTAAACCTCGACTGCAGGAGATAAGGTCTCCTCCGAATTAACATCGGCCGTGGAAAATAAGATCTTCCCAAAATTGAAGGCCTCATTCACAAAGGACGAGACGGAGGGAGAGGCACGGACGACGGTCCGTATGTGCCCCCATAATTCGTTAGGAACAGGAGGAGAATCTCGTCTTAACGTGAGCAAAGTCGAAGGCCTCATTCACCTTAGACGAGATGGGGGGAGACGGACGATGGTTCGCATATGCCCCCACAGCCCGTTAGAAATAGGAGGAGGACCTCATCCTAACGCGAGCAAAGTCGAAGGCCTCGTTCAAAAAAGGACGAAACGGGGGGAGAGGCATGGACGATGGTCCACATGTGCCCCCACAGCCCATTAGAAATAGGAGGAGGACCTCATCCTAACGCGAGCAAAGTCGAAGGCCTCGTTCACAAAGGACGAGATGGGAGGAGAGGCGCGGACGACGATCCGTATGTGCCCCCACAGCCCGTTAGGAATAGGAGGAGGACCTCGTCTTAACGCGAGCAAAGTCGAAGGCCTCATTCACCTTAGATGAGATGGGGGAAAACAAACGACGGTCCGAATGTGCCCCTATAGCCCGTTAGGAACAGAAGGAGAACCCCGTCCTCATGCGAGCAAAGTCAAAGTTAGGAACAGGAGGAGAACCTCATCCTAACGCGAGCGCCCACATCAACCTCGGCAAAATGGGATAAGATCTCCTTCGAGGGACCGGGCCAACCTCGGCTGGAGAGCTTCAACTTCCACTTCGACCAGAGATAGGATCGGAGATAACCTCATCCTGAGATGAGATCTCCCCCAAGCTTCGACCTGGACCAGCATGGGGCTCAGAGGAAGATTTTGATAGTCACCTTTTCTGCACTCCCTTCCTTCAATTTTCGAACTTGGGAGTGGGGGGCTAGTGTTGGGGATAAACCCCGCTCCCACCGAAGTCTAGTTCGATGCTCAGTCTAATACAACCAGTAGCCACAGAAGAGCTTCGGCAGATGGGCTTCAACCAAATCCTCAGCCGTCGAGCTTCTTCTAATCCATTCAACCGGCCGAACTACTTAGCTGTCGAGCTCCTTCAATCTCCTCAGCCGCCGAGCTTCTTCGAACCCTTTCGATCGATCGAACCACTTGGCAACCAAACTTCTTCTGACTCTCCAATCGTCGAGCTTCAGTCAGACTCCCATAAGAGCCGAACTCTCTCCACGTCGTTACAGCCAGGTGCCTGCAAGAGCTAAACTCCCTCCAAGCTTCCTCCAATGGTTGGGCTTCTACGAAAGCTGGACTTCCTGCGGACTCCTTCAACGGACGGGCTTCTACTGAAGCTGGACTACTTGCGGACTCCTCCAGCAGTCAAACTTCTCAATGGCCGAACTCCCATAAAAATTAAACTTCTTATGATGGATTTCTGCAGGCGATTCCACTACTAAATGGTTACACGATAATTACGATCGGCATTTAAAGTCAATAACGATCGATATTTATCAAGTCAATAACGATCGGCATTGATCAAGATAGTTACAACAATCATTAATCAAGGCAGTTACAACAAGCTTCCTCTATAAAAAAGACCCTCCAGATACGTTTACGTCAGGTTCTGAAAATCTTTCTCTTCTCCTCAAAACTCTATTGAACTCCACACTAAGCACTCCATTCCTGTTGGCGCTGACTTCATCATCGGAGGGTCCTACCGGAGCCACCCCCCACCGGCTCCAGATGGGACTTTATTTTGCAGATCCCCGATGGTGACCTCATCGGCCTCTATTCCAGCGGACTCCGGTGACAGCCAGATTCAGCGGCAACACTATCAAATGCCTTATCTTCTCAAACTTGCTTTTATGATTCAATATTGATCATTTTCATACTTTATAATAGACTCTTGTTATCCATGTCATCACTATTTAATCATGGTCGTCTTCATAGCCATATGATGATTTGACTCTAATCAAGATGAGTCATTACCTTTTATGGGAACTTAATCATAATGATTATGCCAAATTTATTTTGAGCTCTAATCTAAATATGATTATTTTTAATTATTGATATTGCTATGAGGTTTTTGCATCCAATCGATTGCAACTAAATCTTGAATGGACATGCATTTATATCAAGATGATGGCTTCAATTTCAAACTCTTGATCACTTATTTAATGCAAATCTTGTTAGTCCGTTTGTGATAATTGATCTAAATAGGATTATGACACTGATTTAAATCAAGGAAAGACAAGATCTTGAATTATAAATTATTTAAGGGTAAAATTCTTGAGTTGGCTTAGAGGTTTCGAGTTATGAAGCAACCTTAAGAAGAGTTTGTGCTTTAACATAAAAATGCATATGAGCATTGATTTTGATCTAAGTGATTAGATTGCTTGCAAGCATTTGAGAAGTGTGATCATATGTTAAGTTTTAATTTTGAAAGATCATGATTCTCAAATTTTAAGGATGAATTTTTTTTAAGATGGAGAGAATATGAGATTTGGCCCAACTAGGCCCATTCTGAACCACAATTGATAACCCCAGCCGACTTTAATCGATAAAAATAAAAAAAAGTTGGGACTTGATTTTAATGATTGCCAAACTTTAAGTTTATAATATATCTAATCATGTATTTCAAGAATGTGCATAGGATTCTTCAAGTATCCAAAATGAAGAATTTATCTTAAGGACAAATCCTCTAAAAATATCATTTCAAAATACTTTAAAAAATAAATTCACACATATTTGGATGGCTTGGTATGAAAAAAGTATGATTAGAAGAAGAGAAATTAAATTTGAAGGAAGCAATTATATTTAGAAGAGTTTGGGATCAAGAAATTCAAGTTTAGAAGATCAAACATTGAAGAAAAATGAAGCCAGAAAATTTGAAGACCTCTCCTGAAAATTTGAAGACCTCTTCTAAAATTTTGAAAACTTTTCTTAAAAATTTGGAGGCTTCTCTAAGCTGTTTGGCACACCAGTATATTGCCCTAGCATAGGCTCAAGGTCTCGCAAATTGGGCAAGACCTCTCTGTTTCAAAAAATAGAAACCTCATTTTTGTATTTTGAGATCGAGAGCTCTCAAAAATTCTCGAGAGCTCTCACTGAGAAACTGAGACCTCTCAAAAATTTTTGAGAGTTCTCGCTGTGAAACCAAGAGCTCTTGCAAAAAAATCAAGAGCTCTCCAAATGCGGACAACTTTCAACGAGATTTTTCTGCAGCCCTTCCAATAGCTATTTTTCTATTCCAATGGCTATTTCAGAGCTTCCAACGGCTAGAACTCTCTCTCCAACCATTTTTAAGGATATTTAAAGGAGGAAAATCAATTGAAAAGTAAGGTTAAGGGATTTAAAGAGAGAATCTTTTAAATTTGATGAGGAACATTGAAAATCCAAAAAAAAAAAGAGAGAAAAGTTGTGTATAGTTTTCAGCAAGCCTTCAAAGCAATCTTCTTCAATATCTTCCTCATCCTCTCAAGTACAAATTAAAGAAAAACCAAACTTCAATCGAACAAATCATCGACTTCTTTCTTGAAATTTGAAAAGCTTAAATTCTACTCTTTATATTATGCTAAAATTTTTATTTGTGATTTTGATTTCTTTACAAGTTTTTTTGAGAAAAAGAAACTTGGGAATTAGGCCCGTTCAAGCCCAGAATTGGATATTATAGATTTTGGTTGGTTGGCCCAAAAAATCAACTAGATTGTTAGTGAATCCAAAAAACTAACGATATAAGATTTTGGTTGGTGCTCCTATGAAAACCAACTAGATTTGTTTGTAAGTTTGAAAAAACAAACACACTGTAATCAAGGATAGATTATAGTAAAAATTTCAAAGAAAGCTTAGAGAGTGGACGTAAGTGCCAGTTGCACCAAACCACTATAAAACTTTATGTGTTTGTGTTGTGCTTTTAATTTTTTCTTTACTTTGCTTTTATTTATGATTTGCATTGCTTAGATTCTTGGTTTGCATATACTATCTTAAATCTATTGTTACTTATATTATACACATCTCCACCATATCACTTAGGGATAAATCAAAGCACATATTTATTTAGAAAGAAAATTTGAATAAAATTTTTATAAGAATCCAATTCATCTTCCACCCCTCCTTTTGGGTTGCTACCTCTAGGCAATAATTGGTATAAGAGTAGGTGCTCTATTATTGATTTTTGACTTAACCATCTAGAACTAAAGATTTTGGCAACCTAAATGGAATCCTTTTTTAATGAAGATCATTCTATTGATTGTCCTCTACTATTATGTGAATCAAATTACATACACTAAAAAATTAGAATAAAAATTTTCATACAATCATATGATTATAATTTATAAAAGATTATAATTAATAGCTCACACACCTTCAAAGCATTAAAAGAGCATAATAAGAAAATGGCCCAACTTAATACTAAGGTCACGAATATACTTTATTACTCCTTAGATATTAATGAATTTAATGTAATTTTTTTATGTATTTTAGCAAATCAAATATAGCAGAAATTAGAAATGACTTATGGAAGAGCAAATCAAAAAGAAGAACCAAGCTTTTAAGAGGATAAGCAAGCTCATCCCAACATATGCCCATGGCTCATGAGGATGAAAAGAAGAAAAAGAAGAAGAAATAAAGAAGAAAAAAATAATAAATAAGGAAGAGCAATTCAAAGAAAAGCTAAATGAGAAAGACGAAGAAAGTATCTCATGACCAATGATAATGAGGTAAATATTAATGACTCTTTTGATTTTACTTTTGAAGAATTATATGAAGCCTTCAATGATCTAATGAATGAACATAAAAAGATAAGGCTTCAAAAGAAAGAGCTTAAAAAAATCTAATTTATCTTTGGTTGAAGAAAAAAATAAAATTTTGAGTGAAAAAGAAGATCTATCAAAAAATATGAAAAATATGACCAAAGAAAAGAAAGATTTCTTAGAACAAATTGAAACTTTAACTAAAAAAAAGAAGAATATAGTAAAATATGAAAAATCCTTAGTTAATGAAAATATTAAGCTGAAAAAGAAATATAAAAATTTAAAATTCTTCCTAGAAGAAAATGAAATTTTTTTATAAAAAAAGAAAGAACTTTCGAAAGAAAATAAAAAATTAAGAAGAGAAGTTGAGGTTTTAAAATCTATAGCTAAAAGGTTTATAATTAGCTTTCAAAATCTTTAATCTATGATAAAAACCAATGGGGTTGTTTTCAATAAAGTAGAAATCAATTTTAATACTTCAAGAAAATAGTAAAATACTAAAAATATTTTTATAAGATCTCCAATTAAAGGTCATACTATTAAATATTTTAAGTGTAATCAAATTGACCACCAAATTTCATAGTATAATTTTAAAAGAATTGGCCAAATCTTGATAAAACAAATTTGAGTTCCAAAAGAAACTTTGAATATTAACTCCTATGGATCCAAGATGGCTTGGGTACCAAAAGTTATGAAGTAATTTTACAGGAATGCAAAGGATCCAATGAGCTTAAAAGAGAAAAATTTTCTTGCTTAGATGCCTTGGAAGTAATAGATGATGGATGATGATATTTGATAAAATCTAAACCTTTTTCACATCATTCCATCATTATTTGCCAAATATTTTTTATTATTAATTAGCATAAGTATTGTGTGTGTTTGATTAATTTTGATAATTTGTCATTCCTTAAAATAATCACACTCTATGAATTGAAAGTTTGATTTATTGAATATATTGACTTTAATGATTTGTTAATATATATGCATATGATAACTCCTTTCATATTTTAATAAGTATGATTAATTTTGATGCTTGCAATAATTTAAATGACTTGATCTTAAATTAATATGCTCTCCTCTATATATCATATTATGAATGAAATATTTTTATCTTAAAAATTCAACATGATATTTTAAGTCTTTCCATATCAATTTTATAATTGATGAATTTTAATTAAAAGATGCTTAATTAGGCATGACTGTTTTAATTGTTAAACCCATAAGAGAAATTAATTTTTGGCATTCTCTATAAGATGCTAAATTATCAAAATTCTTTTAAAATTTTGCATAAAACAAGTACTTGAAGATAAGACATTCAATTATCAAAATCAAGTACTTGATATGTTGATATGTATTGTATCTTAGGTTAATCCCTAAGAATTTCAAAACTTCCTAGTTGAATTGAACTCATAAAGTCTTTATCTAGTTTTTTCTTGATTTGATCTTATTTTATTTGAATATTAGAACCTTCCCCCCAATTAATTATTTTTTTAATTTTCTAAATTAATTTGAATATCTTTTTTGATCATCGATTTAATTGCCTCTTTGATCTTAAAAAAGAATTTATTGATGAACATTTATACTTTATTCTAATTGACTGATTTTGAAAGTTGAATTTGAAAAATGATCTTCTTGAATCTTTTAAAGTTAATATCAAGCAAGATATTTCAAGAAAGTTATCATTTATCCTTAAAACTAAACATTTAATGAGAACTTCAATTTTAAGTAATTGTTATCAAATAGCTTACTAATTGCTATGTATTTGATTAATTTATCTTTTGGCAAAAAAAGAAGAATGTCTTTGTTTCAAATTTGATTTTGCAAAGCTATATCTTTTGATATAATATCGTTTGAGATAAATTCAAAAATTTATATCTTTTCTAAAACTATAATTGCTTGATATTTCTTAAGAAAAGAAAGAGATGATATTTTAAAGATTAACTTAAAATCTCTTTATGGTGTACCTTGATTGATTTGCTAATATCAATTTAAATTGATTTATCTGAATCAATTTATCTTATTAATTCAAAACTAAATTCATTGGTATCAAGAAGAACTTGCAAATTAATCATTAAATGGTACTGAACTATTAAGAAAATTATGAGTTAATCTAAATTTTAGTTTAATTAGTATCAAGAAATTTCTTACTAAGAAAATTTTTACGCTTAGTATCATTGGTATCATTCTTACCTTGCATTTTATTATATTATTTTTGGCAAAAAAATTAAATATGATATCTTAAATCTATTTTATATTGATATATTCTTGATGTGATACTATTTAAGATAAATTTAAAGAATTTCATATATTTTCTAAACTTAATTGAGTAATATTTATTATGATAAGAAAGATCTAAATTTAAATAGAAAATCTTTTTGATAGATGTTCGTGTTATACTTTTTTGATCCTCTCAATATTTTTTCTTATTATATATATTATTTTGTAAATATTCTTTAAATTTAATAAAAATTAAATTTTTAAAAATTTGATGTCTTCTTGAGTGAATGCTTTGTTTGATTGATATTTTGATTAATTAATACTTAGTTCACTCAATTAATGCTCATGCTTTTGAATTTTGTTTAATTTTAAGATAACTTTATTTGTAAAAATAAGAGAGAAAAAAGCTGAAAGATAAAATAATTAAGCTAAAATTATAAAAAATAGGAAGAGATAATATTATTAAAATATTAAAAGAAAAATAAATTCTTGGTACCTTCAAAATAAGGGAAGAAATACTTTTTTATCTTGATTTGATTGAAATTTTGATTAACTTGCATTAAGACAACTAAATTTTGATCTTAAATTTTAAATAAATTACTTTATGATCTTTATAAATGAAGCTTTCATGTGATTATCTAATTTAATTTAAATGCTTTGATTGCTTGATCTTATTTTTGGATAATTAGTTAGAGTTAAATTAAATTTAAAAATATATTCTTACTATAAGAAATAAATTTCTAAACTTAATCTTGAAACTCATTTGAAAATTCGAATTTGATACTAAATTTTTAATGTGCATTGCAAAATTTTTATAAATTATTTATATTAAAATAATTTTTACTCAAAGCAATGAATTTGAAAATATAATTATCTTTTGTTTTGATACTATTTATTTTACTTTGCTCGATTCATTCTCGATACATATCTTTTCCTAACTTAATTGACTAAATTTTTTTAAGAAAAAAAAGTTTGAATATTAAAGTATATACTGTGCTTGATTTTATATTCAAATCTATTGAAAAACTTTATTCCTCTTAAAGATTAAAAGTACATATTTAAAAATCTGAGTAAAGATCATATTCATTCAAAAAGAAGGAGAGTATATAAAATTTAAATTTAAGCTAATTTATGAAATTAAAATAAATATTTAAAATTTATTTTGAGTCAAAGGATAAATTTTCAAAAGAAAGATGATTCATTTAAATTAATTTCATAAATTTAATACATCTCTTAATTTAATGCTTTGATGTTGATTTTGATGACTTCTTATTTCTTTCTATGAGCTTTTTGATGTTGTCAAAAAGAAGGAGAAGTATATTGAGTATATGAAATATGTATATACTAATGATGTGTAATAAATTAGAGGCTCATTAAATTTTTTTTCATGAAGTTTAATTCATCATTCTTATCTTGATTCACATTAGTTTCTTTAGTATATACTTAAAGTTTTGCCATCATCAAAAAGAAAAAGATTGTTGATCCCGTAATTGATTTTGATGATTACCAAATTTTGAGTTTATTATATATCTAATCGTGTATTTCAAGAATGTGTATAGGATTCTTCAAGCATCCAAAATAAAGAATTTTTCTTAAGGATAAATTCTCTCAAGATACCATGCCAAAATATTTAAAAGAATAAATTCATACATATTTGGATGGCTTGATATGAAGAAAGTATGATTTAAAGAAGAGAAATTAAATTTGAGTAAAGTAATTATGTTTAGAAGAGTTTGGGGTCAAGAAATTCAAGTTTAGAAGGTCAAAATTAAAGAAAAATAAAGCCAAAAATTTTGGAGACCTCTCCTGAAAATTTGGAGACATCTCCTGAAATTTTGGAGACTTCTCTTGAAAATTTAGAGGCTTCTCCAAGCTATTTGGCATACCAACACATTGCCCTAGCATAAGCTCAAGACCTCTCCAAAACTAGATGAGACCTCTCCATTTCAAAAAATATAAACCTCATTTCTGTATTCTAAGATCGAGAGCTCTCGAAAATTCTCGAGAGCTCTCACTGTGAAATTAAGACCACTCGAAAATTCTCGAGAGCTCTCGCTGTGAAATCGAGAGCTCTCATAGAAAAATTAAAAAAGATTAAGGAATTAAAAAAGCTTTTCTGCAGCCCTTTTAATGACTATTTTTCCACTCCAACAGCTATTTCAAAGCTTTCAACGGCTAAAACTCTCTCTCCAAATATCTCCAAGGATATTTAAAAGTGGAGAATCAATTAAAAAATAAGATTAAGGGATTAAAAAAGAGAATCTTTTAGTTTTGGTGAGGAATATTAAAAATTCGAAGAAAAAAATTATGCATAGTTTTCAGCGAGCCTTCAAAACAATCTTCTCCAACATCTTTCTCATCCTCTCAAGCATAAATTGAAGAAAAGTCAAGCTTCAATCGAGCAAATCATCGGCTTCTTCCTTGAGATTTGAAGAGCTTAAATTTTATTCTTTATATTATGCTGAAATTTTTACTTATAATTTTAATTTTTTTATAAGTTTCTTTGAAGAAAAGAAACTTGGGAATTAGGTCCGTCCAAGCTCAGAATTAGATATTGTAGATTTTGGTTGGTTGATCCAAAAAATCAACTAGGTTGTTAGTGAATCTGAAAAACTAATGGTGTAAAATTTTGGTTGGTGCTCCTGTGAAAATAACTAGGTTTGTTTGTGAGCCTGAAAAATAAACACATTATAATCAAGAATAGATTATAGTAAAAATTTCAAAAAAATCTTGAGGAGTGGACGTAGATGCCGGTTGCACCGAACCACTATAAAATTTTGTATGTTTGTGTTGTGCTTTTAATTCTTTCTTTACTTTGCTTTTATTTATAATTTACATTGTTTAGATTCTTGGTTTGCATATACTATCTTAAATCCGCTGCTGTTTATATTATATACATCTCCACCATATCACTTAATAATAAATCAAAGTACATACTTATTTAGAAAGAAAATTTGAATAAAATTTTTATAAGAACCCAATTCGGCCTCCCTCTTGGATTGCTAGATCTGGACAATAGGATCGAAACAAGGGACCCAAATCCTCCACTCGATCTCTGTCTCCTGCTGATAAGGCCACCCAACAATGGCTGGTGCGGCTTTTTTGGGTTGGTGCAAGATGTCGATGGCCATTGGAGGCTAATGCAATCAGCAAACAACCAACATTATGCTAACCTTAGCTCCTCGATGGTCATGCCTTATAAAACCCTCCATTTTGTGATCGAGCCCTCACCAAACCCCCCTCCACCTTCCTCACCTCTAACAATCCCTGAGCTATCATAGCCATCGTCGTCACCCCCATAGACCCCTTCTTCCTTTGATTTTCTATGATTTTTTTCTTGTTTTGAGCATGAGTCTTAGCTCCATTGCTACTAGAAATCTCTGTTGACGACCGCAACCCCCTGCCGCCGCCGCCGCCGATAAGCCCCTCCCCCTTCCCTTGTTTTGTTTTAGCTTTAGTTACCGCCACCATGGCAGCAAGGGGCAGTGCCCCTTTTTCCAATTTCAACTCTCTTGTGCACAACTAGACCCCAATCTCTAGCCATCGCTAGCCGTGCCATTGCTCTCCCTTCCCCTCTAACAGTGCAAGCTGTGCCACCACCACCCTTCCTCAGTTTTCAAGAGTCACGAGTGGGCTCTGTTCTGGCTAGAGAGAAAGCAAAAGGAAAGAGAAGAGAGAGGAATAAGAAGAGAGAAAAAAGTGGAAAGAGAAGAGAAAGAAAGAGTGGGAGATGGATTCGACTTTTCAAACCCATCTCGTGAACCTAACCCTAATTTAACTATGTTGAGATCGATCTAAAAGATCTGATCTATGAACCGACCCAAATTCGAACCTAGACCGGGCTAGACTAAGTTTTTCTTTCTTTTTTATCCAATTTTCTCAATTAAAGAGTAATAGCTTCTTTAATTTGTTTGATTAAAATCTTCATCATCAAAGAAGTACCAGATTTAGGGATCGAGTTGTGTACCATTTTTTGGATTCGATTGTCTCTGAGTTTTATTTATCTCTAGAATTTTTATAAATTTTTAAATTATATAAAAATTATTAAAATATTTTAAAAATTGAAGATTGAAAAAGTATGTGTCTTATGCATAAATTGAATTTCAAACTGATGGATCAAGCATAATGTTATCCTGATACATTTATAAATTTTAAAAATGATGGTTCCTCTATATTACATAGTTGCATGAATTTTTGAATGAAAAAATATTCTCATATTTTTAGAGATTAAATTATGAAAATTCATTCAAAAATATTATATTGGTTATGTGAAAAACTCTCCAATTAAATTATGATCTGGATCCAGCCAACAAGACTGATCGTTGGCCACACGATTAGAAACTAGTTTTTCCTAAACCTAGCTAGTCAAGGTTGATCACTGGCACACACTGATGCATCACGTGTTTGTGTATCAAGAAAATCTCTTTGCCTATCATGGGGCTAATCATGACCATATAAATCAGAGATAGTTCTCTTCTGGATTTAATCAGTGGGGCTGATCACTAGTACACACTAATAGATTGGGTGTTCTGTATTTAGAGGCTAATCTCTTCTACACCTTATCATGGGACTGATCATGTAGTCACTGATGACTGAGAGAAGATTTGGTGTTTTATTGCTATACATGGCTTCTTAAAATTATGTTGCTAACTATATTTTTATTTTGAAAAAGAATTTAATTATGCTTGATTCCTCAAAGATATTGGTACTTACTGAGCCCATAAAGCTCACTTCCTCTTTTTCTTTTTTTCAGATTCAGAAGAGCTTATGGGATTGGAACCGAGTAGTGAGGAGCTTAGAACTTTAGAAGATATTTACTTATTTGAATAAATATTAATTTTAATAAATCTCATGAGTTATTATTAAACTTTTTTCTTCTGAATCAATAAAATTAAAAGTTTGCTTTTAATATAGCTGTCTTGTATGGAAATGAAATTTTGAAAGTGCAAATAGGCCTTGCATATTTCTTAGGACCATATCTTAAGAATTATATGGCTATCACATATCTAATCTGATTGTTGGGTTCGGTGCATGACATTTCCCCTTCTATTCCTACTAAGGGATCCTTGTATCTGATGGATGCAATTTGTTTCCTTGTTGCAGCTTGGATGGCAGGGCTAGTGCAGACACTATTTTATGATGATTTATTCTATTACTAGTCGAAAACCTACCTATTGCACGGGTAGATAATTATAATATATAATTATTAAATTTTTAATAATAAATATATATTTTTTTATTTTTTAATATTTTATTTATTTATTTATTATATATATAATATTTTTTATTATTTTATAAAATAATATTTTATTTTATTTTATTCTATTTTCATATCTTCTACGTGTCTATCGGTACCGTTGCACCCTCGTGCTGCCTCACCACCACTCTCCTTCTCTTTTGACAAATGTTAATCCAATCATACTCTCCGACATCGCTGTCGGTACCACCACCCCCAGCATCATCACTAAAGGAAGAGAGAAAAACTCTCTCTCTTCTTTTCTTTTCTTTCTTTTTTCTTTTTCTCTTTTTTTTTTTATAAAATAATTTTTTTATTATTTTTTCTTCTTTCTTTCTGTTTTCATACCTTCTCTACGCCCGTCGATGCCCCCCCACCTTAGCTCCCCTTCTTTCTCAGCAAATGTCAATCCCGATCCATCTTCACCCCCTCATTTCTTCTCATACCTTCTCCAAACTTTCAAAGGCTATTAAATATAGAAATTTAGCTTTCAAATTGATGGAGTACCATACTCTATTTATGAATAATTTATTAGATTTAATCTGATATGATCCGATGGATCAATTCAGATCTCAAAATATATTATTTTTTAAAAAATAAAAAAAATATTATTTTAAAAAAATAATTAAAATATTATTTTAAAAAAATAAATTAGTATGTTATTATTTTTAAAATTAAAATATGATATCTTTTAAAATAATAATAAATTAATATTTTTTTAAAAAAATATTATTACTATTTTTATAATATTTTATTTTATAAAATAATATTTTTTAAAAAAAATTTTCATCTCTTGTTTCTTTTCTACTTTTATTTTTAAAATATTATTTTTAATTTTTTTAAATATTATTTTATTATTATTTTAAAATAATATTTAAATTATTATAGATAATAAAATAATAATCCTAATGATATAACTAAAATCATCTAAGATGTTGAGGTAGCAACATCACAATACTCCCCTATAGAGTATTGCTTTATATATATATAATAGATAAATTAGTATGTTATTATTTTTAAAATTAAAAAAATGATATGTTATCTTTTTAAAATAAAAATAAATTAGTATTTTTAAAAAATATTATTATTATTTTTATAATATTTTATTTTTAAAAATAATAATTTTTAAAAATATTTTTCATATTTTATCTCTTTCCTATTTTTATTTTTAAAATATTATTATTTTTTATTTTTTTAAATACTATTTTATTATTATTTAAAAATAATATTTTAAATTATTATAGATAATAAAATAATAATCTACGTGGTATAAATAAAATTATCTGAAATGCTGAAGTGGCAATACTACAATACTCTTCTATATAGAGTATTGCTTTATATATATATAATAGATTACTTCAAAAATGATTATGATTTACTAAAATTTATTGAATGCTCATTACATGCCTGGAACACCGCAAAGGCCGGTAGGAAGCCACGAGGAGAGAGGTAGATGTTTGACATTAGTTGGACAGCCAACAATAAAAAATATCAGACTATAACCAAATTAATAGTGGCACTAAATAGGGATACTTGGTGATGCATATGGTACTTATTACATGCCTAAATCATATGAATTGAACTTCCTTTTTTCCACTATAATTTGCAGCTGGAAAAATAATGTGAAGCTTCAATTACCGCTTTCACCGCCAGCAAATTTCACATTTCCAGGTGCTTCGAACAGCAGGCAATGGAATTGAAATCACCTTTTTTCGAACAGTAGGCAATGGAATTGAAATCAACTGACATAGAAATCACCTTTAGAAAGGTGATTTTTAGCACATTACCTCTGTTGTCAAATTTTGGAGGTTTGCTGTATTTGGTGTTGTATATGGATTTAAGTCAAGATGAGCATTTTTAGGAAAGAAAAATTTACTGTCAGTGGGGTTGTACAATCTCTCACACGGAGCAATGGTTACCGCTCCATGATACGTTAGAGGCAAAAAAATAATGTTAAGTCGCAAACCAAGAAACAAGCGGCGGAAGCTTTCCCAAGCGATGACGTTCTCCAATTTGTTAAGATGTAAGTTGGATGACTTGATTTTAATTACAAAACGGGAGATACAGATCATCCTTAATCAGATTAATACACAGGATAACATAACCTGTACTGTTAAAACCAAATCTGATTTGATTCGATCCCTTTAGATTTGGTTTGTGCAGTATGGCAAATTGCCGTTAACCACTTCCAGGTCAGCTGGTTCTAGTTGGGAATTCTCTGTTATCTTCATCTGGTAGAGCATACAAGCCAAATATGGGGTCGGTTGGGGTCAGCATGGATACCCATTCTACAGGGGAAATGCACAAAATTTGAAACAGATACAATCCTGATCGTATAAATTGAGAACATAAATGTCCTACGGTATAAACCACTAGTTTTTTTTTTTTCTCTCTCTCTTCAATCAGCAGAATAGAATGGTCAATCACAGACTAATTCAACAGCATTAGTCCTTGTCGATAGGGGGTCAGTTGAGGTCAGCATGGATACCATTCTACAGCGGAAACGTACAAAATTTAAAACAGATACAATCCTGATCACATAAATTGAGAACATAAATGTCCTACGGTATAAACCTCTAGTTTCTCTCTCTCTCTCTCTCTCTCTCTCTCTCTCTCTCTCTCTCTCTCTCTCTCTCTCTCTCTCTCTCTCCCCCTCCCTCTCTCTTCAACCAGCAGAATAGAATGGTCGATACAAAGCTTAACAGACTAATTCAACAGCATTAGTCCTTGTCATTTTATAAGTCAAGCATCATTTTTTCATGTGTAGGAAAACAAATTCATATCAGGCGTAGCCTAGCTAAAGATGACATCTTAGAAAGGACAACTCACTATCGTATCAGACATCAAGACCCCTTTATCCAAACAAGATACTAATAGAAAATATTCCCATAACAGCAAGATGACACAATGATTCCACGGCTCCAAAGAAAAGCCTCCAAACATCTATTTCAGAAACTGATGCTGTTCACAGCTACTGTCATACGAAGCCCACTAGATGCTACTCTTTCACTTATACACGATTTTTAAGTTCTAAGCAAAAATAGAACCAGAATGATTTCTATGCACGTCACAGACCACCCCCAGTTTGGTGCAGCATAGCATCAATCTCATCCCCATCTTCCATCTCAAGCTGAGAAAGGAATCAAAGCAAATGCTTTAGAAAAAGATTAATACGAAAACACAACTGAAAGCATGATCAGCATTCCACATAAAGAAGATGGTTCAATTACTTCATCAGGGGTCTGCTCCCCACGAAGCCTCCGGCCATCAAACAGGAAGGCAATGGAATTGAAATCAACTGACTGGCGATCACAGTAGGCATTCATGAGCTTCCGTAGCTGAGTGCTGCGCTTGATCCTGAAAAACACCTCATTTCCATCCTGTGGAGCAAGACGTGATAAACATAGAGCGAAAAAAAAAGAACCATAAGCAAAGAATATGCCATGAAATAAAATGTTTGAGGCTTAAAACCATGCAAACATATGTTCTGAAACCTCTGAAATTCTTTGAAGTATGATGGATCATAGAGTGCATTTGATTTTAGCATTACCTGAGTAAGTCATGCTTTCATCCAAAATATTTGTCAAAAGTAACATGTAAATGGTTTTAAATTTTTCAAAAAAATCCACCATAACTACATGCTATTTTTTCCTACCTCAGCCTTCAGAAAGTCAATTGGCAAATAAAAAGGGGGAAAAAAACATAACCAGCAAACTAATTTCTCGATAAAGATGGCTTCTAACTGCTCAAGCATATCCCACCCCAATCTGTTCCCTTCTTGTTGCTGGAATCTCAGGAGGAAACACCCTTACCCTCTCCACCCCCCCCCCCCCCCGTTTTCATCCCTCCCCACCCCATTTCCCTCCTTCCCATGGGTGCTCGTAAAGCCAACATGCTCCCTAGATACCCATTGCATGGTCAGTGACTGATCCCAAGCCCAGCAATGGCAGCTCTATTTCAAGACAACCACCCATGTCGTGTTGAGCTGAGCTCGCAACCTTCCTTGTAACAGGTCCTTTACCAGACACTTTTGAATCCGGCATCCATGGTAGGCCTTGCCGACCAGACAACCGGCTAACCTAAGCCATCTCACAACTCTTGTCCTCGAATGAGGCTGCATACCAGTATCCCCTATTTTAAAACCAAAAAGGGGAACTGGTTCCCTTCCATTGGCCACTGTTTCGACAGGCCACCACTGCCATCAGCCCTCCCTACTGTGCCAGAGTCAAGCCACAGGCCGGGTGGGATACATTTCCTCTCTCTCTCTCTCTCTCTCTCTCTCTCTCTCTCTCTCTCTCTCATCAGATTTCTCTCTTGCAGATCAAGAGGAGATCATGGCCACGCCTCACTCGACGGAAGGACCCCACACCTAAGGTATCTGCAAACCCAAAATATTTGGGTCAGAGGACAGACAATATTGTGGGACTTGGTTGGCTTTGGGGTACATGCACCCTAATGTTGGATGGTGGTCACCAGATCTAGGGTCACAATCCTAGAAGTAGATTTTAAAATGATAACAGAATTGCTTTAGAGTAAACCCAGTCATTGATTTGTCACTATCTAGGTCGTGCACAGTCCAGTTCGTAAGATTTCCATATTCATGAGTTGAACTGTAAGTACCTTTACATCTAGGATCTTATTATGCAAAACTCATGATTTATGTAAAAATACAATGTGTATAAATAAATTATGAAATGGTTACTCATATTTTCTTAGAAGAATTGTGAAAATATTTGGTAGCTTTATCCATTCCTCTGGATAATGAGTTTAAGTTATTTGAAATAAAAGTTGTAAAAATCAATTATACATAATTATATTCATGTTCAAAATAATTACTGTAGGTTCTCTACATGAAATTAATGTTAATAAATATTATGGATCTAGGATAAGATGCCTTAATCAAGAATAACACTAAATTATAGCGCATCAAATGTCGTACTAGTTTGTTTTGACATGATTATATTATATGAAATGGTTGATTAATTATTGTTTGCAAAAACCATGATTTTTGGCTTAGCTATAGACATTGTAAGGATTACTCCCAAGCCTATGATTCATGCCTAACCAACAAAGCTGATCATTGGCCACATGATGATTCTAAAGCTACTTTCCTTTCAAGCCTAGCTAGATGGAGCTAGTTGCTAGCAAATACTATGGTGGGCATGTTTTCTGTGTAACTCAGAGCTAATCTCTTTTCGGGCCTAGCCGGTCAAGGCTGAGTGCAGGCACATGTTGATTAAAGGCATGTTTAACGTTCAGGAGCTAGCTTGTCTCTTTTAGTTCTTGTCAAAGAGATGGTCATGATCATAGTCATGTAGACTAAATGAGAGCAAATGGATTTTCTCTTTTTATTGGGAATCTACTCCTTGATTGGATGCTTTCACTATTTTTAAAATTATATTGATATGCATATTTTTATAAAAAAAATTATTCTATGCTAACAAGGTGCATTATTCATAGTTCAAAGCTTTTATAACCAAGAAAGATCTTATAAATAATATGCTTGATCCAACTAGAAGTAAAAGGTGGCTTACTGAGCTTTAGCTCACTCATCTTTGTTAATATTTTTTTTCAGATGTTGATGAGTATTTGAATGCGATCCATGGGTTGAGTGGAGAGAAACTTATGGTTCAGTTAATTTATTATGTATCTAGCTGAAATAAATGGGCTGATAAGACATTTGTAAGGTTTTCTTTAATTCAAGAGATTGTTAGAATAATTTGAATTATTTTGCTAATTTAGTGTTATTATCGTTGTACCACTGCCTAAATTTTTGATATGATAAATATATATAAAAAAGCAGGCCTTGCATGTCCCAAAGGGGTAAAACCCTACAAATGTGCAGCCATTTGCCACAAGCCTAGCTTGTGCAATCGGGTCAGGGCATGACACATAAAAATGTCACAGTACAACAGCTTGCATAAAGAATCTTCAGTTTTAACTATGAGCTGATCATGGACTAACCTCAGGCACAAAGAATATCAAATTTTAAATAGGTCTGACTGATAATGAATATAGGCCCAGGGCCTAGCCCAAGATCAACTCTAATTTTAACTAGATTAGAAACTATTTTACGTTCAAAGATTTTTAAAAAAAAATGATTAGAAAACATACTTATGTAAACCACCTACACAAAAATTGTCAAGTTCCAGAAGGGAAAGGAGCATTAAACTTCATCTATACTTGATCCCAAGGTCACTATGAACACATTAGACTAAATCAAAGGTTATATGTAACTTCCAAAAGGCATTATGACATCTAATTATTAATAAAATAGCGAAAATTCCTTTAGCTATATTACCTATTTTCTACTCAATCACTACTACGAAAGATTGTTGATCCTCCATTACATAATCATCAACAGATCAGATATTCTACAGTTTTCATATCCTATCAAACTAACACAACCAAAGTCCTCAGGTACCCATTTTTTTTCTAGTTTCAGATGGATTATCCCTTGGACATTTGTCTTTCATCAAAAAATAAAGGGAAAAGGTACATCTCTTTTTAATACTAGTAAAAGAAAACCACTTCATCAACTGCCTAAGTCGAGGAAAAAAAAAAAGCACCTTTATGAGTGAAAACTCAATGCATGACAACTCATCATCAAAAAATGAATGCATCAAGAAAAGAATCAAATAAACACCCAAGGGATCTGTCAAATCTTAAATCACCCTGCACTCCCACAATGTTCTACCTGCACCTTTTCTTTAAAAGTAATTACATAGTGAGGCAGACTTAATAAGCATTCATACCATCACACACACAATAAACTCTACAGACACCTGCTATTAAGTAAACCCCATGCATAACAATGAGCTAGGAAAATTATCCATAAGCACCTGGCCTTAATAAATAATAAAGAAATACAAAACAAAACTGAAAAAAAGGGAAAAAAAATAGAGGAGAAGGAGCCAGATGAAGAACCTACTATAATGCACATCCATGAGCATGGGAAACAAATGTCTGCATAGATATGCCATGTATGGAACAAAGGAATAAGGTATTGGTGGATGTATTTCTGCCACTCAGACCACCAAAAGTAGAAGATAAACAACTAACATGTTAATACATGCTAGAGGTCACCTTTTTCATAAACAAATTTTAATTTTAGTTGCCTTATAGTGCCAAAAAAATATGTTGTGCAAACTTCATAACATATTTCAGTGGGGACCAATACCCGCAGGCTGCATCTAATCCATTATGAAGAGAGATTTCCATTTGATCATATGCTCACACTACCAAAGCATATTCATTGCTGATAAACAGGTCACAAACAAGCGTTCAACATTGTCTAAAGAAGTATCCATATCCATACACGATACACTAAACAAATGATATTGAAGTAAAAACATTGATATAGATATCACTAATACATCAAATGAAATGAACCAAGCTTAACAATTATTTGACAACTTCCTCATATAAGAATACATCAAATGATTTTACTCCTGTTTATATAGTAAAACTGAGACACAGTTAAATCAAGGTCAACCTCATGATTCTAATCTGCAAAAACCAAATGCTTACTATTATTAATTAGATAGATCTCATGCATGAAAAAAACCTGCACACATATTTGAACCTCAATATCCAGTCATCAGTTTATATTCCACCATCCCAACAAGAACTAAAGTCTATAAGCCAAACACATGTTTGGCATGGCAAGATTTCGGGTTCAATTTTAGTCCCAGAAACTACATGGTGAATTGCAATAATCAGTTATATAGTTGTTGACCACTTATTGATATAATTGATACATCTTAACCAAATCACAAGTTCAATAAGGATACAAGAAATAGATTTTGTAATATCAAACTCAAATAATTTGCAACTGGCAAGTAGACCAACACTTACAGCATGACACACAACCAAAACCAATCTCCAACATTAATTTTTAAATACCTAACAACAATGCGCAGCACCACCTTTTAGAAGAACATCTTCAACACCACTTAAAATCCTAAATGAAATAGGTGGAAGTTTTGGTTAAAAACAATCAGGGTAAAAAGAGGATCTCGGACTGAAAAGTACATACACAAATCCAGTTTCTCTTAATGCTAGAAAACCCCCATTGGCAACAAGGCATACTTTAACAGAATCAGTCCAATGCCCAACCATCTGCAAGTAAATCACATAGAACCTTTGCTTTTTTATTTCTGTGATCTGAGAAAATCAAAAGCCCAACTTGTAAGTTAATTGATAAGCTTCTTTACAACCTTGGTAGTTTGGCTTCTTTGCTACCTGGCCCTTAAACAAAGTTCTAAAAAGCAGCCATGGTATCTGGCTGTCAAACTACCACATAGCATATGTCCAATATGCACATGCATATGCAGCCACCCATGTGATTGCACTTTAAGAATATTTAAAAAATCATAAAGTTCATAAAAACAGGTAAAAAGTGAAAAGCAAGAAAAAGAAATCAAAATTAAGTTAGGAAAGAAAGAAAATATATGTACAAATATTCATTCTTACTAAGAGCCTACCTCCATATGCATGAGAGGTTAACATAGAATATCAATATTTTCCTACGAACTGCACTCAACTTTCAGGTATGCTAATGAAAAAATAAATATATGATTCATCAAATGATCTTGAACTTATCAAACAACAAGAGTTACAAGACATTGTCATCACATTTGATATGCACAGAGAATGCAGATCTGAGCTGCTTAGCTAACTATGCAACTGCCTGATGGCTCATCATGCAGCCCATCCCTAATGCAATATTGTCACCAGGTTGCTTCCAGATATACTAGAGCACACATGGCTGCCTAGAGTGTGTGTTAAACCACTGATTTTAAACATTCTTTTTCCTTTGAAATCAAGCCATGCATCTAACAAGACATCTACACAATTAACAAATCATTTATCAAGCCATTCCACATACTAGATAACTTATTTCTCCACAACCTTGGTATGTTTAATCTTTGACCTATAATTCCACCATAATTACATTTCTTTTTAGAAAGATGACACCTCCACTTGAGTTTCATTGTACAATAAAGTCGCAACGCCAATACTAGTAAGGTACCCTTCGCTTCAAATTTATCCAAATGAATTTTTTTTCCAGAATCAGGACAGCAGCACATTTACACAAAACAGTATTAATTTGTTTAGGGTGGTTCACCGGTTCTTAGCATGAAAACGAATGCTCCATCCTTACAGCCAATATCAAAATTGCTAAAAATTATGGTGCAAAACCCATCCACATAGCATACTACACTTATCACTGATACCAAAAATGTGGCACGAGCAATATATATCTAAATCTTTAACCACTCAGCCTGCCCTTGGAACACCAATCAATAGCCAATAATCATCCATTTCTTTTCTCTGTTTCAGTTCTATAATCAATACTCAACTTTGTCATGCACTTTTTGATTCTTTGGTCCACCTTGTCCACCTGATATTATGTAGTCTAGACTGAGTCACAAACATATCCTAACAATCCATTGTGAAATGTATTCAGGCCTCAAGGTTCCATTACCTATCGTTCATTGCAAGGTTCTCAGTTCCGGTACCAATGGCCGTTCCAGTCAGCTGGTGGCACGATCCGGTGCGATTCCGTAGTAAAATGAACCAGCGCAAACCAATAGAGGGAGGAGAAAAAGAGAGAAAAAGAGGAAAATAGAGGAAGAGAAAGAGAGAGGGAGGTCCGTCGGAGAGGCCGCCGAAGGGCCTCCGACTGGCCATTATGGCCATCAGGCGGAGTAAAAGCCGCCTGCAACTTCGCGGCGTGAAACAAGGGCAATCGACCCTATTTCACGGACTTTTTTACAAAAGCCCAATAACAATGAAGCCGGGAATGGGTTTGCCAGCTTCACTGTTTATGAGTTTTTTTTTTTTAGCTTTGAAATAGTGAAGCCGGCAAATCGAGTGTTGGCTTCACTATTTTTAAACTTTTTTTAAAAAACCTAAAATAGTGAAGCCGACAAACCAAATGCCGGCTTCACTATTCGTCTTTTCCTTTAAAAAACGACCGATGCCCACCGCTTCCGTGACTCCACCCGCACCGCTTCCACCACCCAGTGGCCACCCAGAGACCTCCAACAACCTCTTCATCGTCCTGTCCTCCAATCTTCGATGGTCTCCCCCTTGCTCTCTCTCTTTCTCACTCGTTGCGGCAACCCCATCGGGTGAACTAAACCACGGCAGCTTCCGCCACCCTCTGGTGGCTGCAGAGGACCACCGTCGACTTTCGATGGCCTCTCCCTCTCCTCCTCTCTCCCCCCCCCATTTCCCTCTCCTTCTTCCCAGGCACCAGCATGTGCCGTTTTCTCCATCGGAATCGTCCCAGTTCCCCACCAGTCCAATTAGGCATGCCCCGAACCGCCCGATTCAAGATTGTTTTGAGAACCATAGTTCATTGATTGGAACCTCCAAACTAAACTAGTGGGCTCAAAGACCATGCCAAACTGTAGATGCATAGGTAAACAATAATCAAACATCTCATGCACTCTAACATTTACTTCTCATATACACCATGGACAAAAGGCTACAAGGTTTTCTAGAGAATCTCTCCAAGCAATCAAAACAAATCCCATAAAGCTTCTTATAGCAATATATCCTGAAACTTTAAAATCAACCATTGAACTTCAAGCATTTATAGATTATCTTGAAATCAAAATCAATTCTATAGTTAAAATTTAAAAGACAAACAAAATAATATATATAAGCCAACTTTTAGAATGAAAAAAAAATAACAGCTTTAGCAAAGCCATAAATGCACTCTTACTCATGGCATGCATAAAGCTATTTGCACCATATATCAAAACAGGCATTTCGCAATAAGGAATAATTCAACTCATTGTGGGCTTAGAGTTATAAATACATCTAATAGCAGCCAACAACAAAACTAGGTTAAAAAATGAAAGAAAAAGAAGGCAAGTGCAAAGCTTCTCACTAATGAACTTAAAACAGAACTCAGGGTTGTGCTGCTGATGCTGAGATAAGATGCAAATACAAAAGCAGGGAATAAGCACTCCGTAATAGAATTGACCCTATTTACGACTCTGAAAAAATAAGGGTAGCGATGGATTGAAAATGACAATGACAAGGAAATATCAGAATCCCTGAAAAACAAATAAATCCAATCAAGATCAACCAAAAGAGAGGCCACATCTTGTTCCAGGAAAATCAAGAATAAAAACAGCAGTCAATTTGTATGTAGAAACGAAGAATTGGTGATTGGTGATCCAGCTGAATGTACCTGTATCACCTATCTTTCTGAAACATAAAGATCAGATAGAAGCCACTAATGGTAAGAATCTGGCTTTGCCTCGCAATCTCATGAAAATTAATTTTTGTTTGCAGGAAACAATAGTTCAATGAAATGGTCTTGGACTAGCAATTTCTACATGACATCAACTCCTCAATCTAAGCTATAAAAGATGGTCAACAACCAAAATCCTCACATGAGCATGGGCAAGCTGATCAAACAGACGGCAGAATGACCAAATAAAGACAAAAGAAAAGGTGAAGTCCTGTGATTACCTCACTAAGCAACCAGACCGTCTCCACCACGATGGTTCGAAAACTAGTTAGAAAAAGAGCAAACCAGGAAGCGTAAAAAAGAGTGAAGCATCAGCAACATGCGACAAGGATAAGCATCACAAGAAAAGCACAACAGTCCAGTTCTTAAGAAATCTATCAAAACCTTATCTTTGCCATTACGTCAGACTTAAAACCAGTCCAGATCACCGAATTCTAGACACGCTAGCCCATTAACTTTTCTAGAAGTGAACACATTTATATCAGATTAACTCATTCGTATTTTGTCACCGATAAAATTGGCAACAAATTAAAAATCAATTTTCTCTCAAACAATGGATTGCAAAATAGATCCTGCATACATTATTTAACTCCAAAACTATCAATATCTAACTTAAAATCAGAAACCCAAAAATTCGATCAACAACGTCATATCACACCAATATCACACAGAAGATAAAAATCTCCCATTAATCTCGTAACTCAGATCTGGTCGCAAGCAATCACACCGATAACAAATCAAAGACATCCGATAAAAAATTTGCAAACGAGCGAAGAACAAAATCCCAAGCAAGTCGATTAAGTTCAAAAAATAATGCAAAAAACAAAAAGTTTGATGATCGCAGCAAGAGAAGAATATCCCCACCTGTCCCTTGACCTTGAGATTGATGTGAGCGGCCTGATCCGCCGGCTTCTTGTCCTCCTCTTGACCGACTCCCGACATCGATTCCTTCTCTCGATCTCGATCGAAACCCTCTCGCTTCTCCTGAACTAGGGTTTCGCCCACCGAGGAAAATAAAACAAATTAAACAATTACCTGAGAGTGAGAAAGAGAGAGGGTGGGAGGAGGGAGCGGTTCGAACGGTGACTTTCCTGCGGTCGCCCCTTTTAAGGGGTTCGTTTCATAGTCATATTTAATACTATTTTCGAGTCCGCCTGTGGGAATTCGAGGGCTGAAAGCGATGGCCGGATTCGGGTGCGGATGCACGGCGCGGATACGCCCGGGTAAAGCGAAAAGGTGAGGGCATTTGGACGGACCCGGTCCTTGTCCTCGTGCGCATAGAACGTTCTTATGCGGGACATTGGTTCGCCGTTCCTCTCAAAGCATCAGGGTGATGCCGGATAAGCGGCGCAAATGGATATCCGATTTTTTGTTCGCACATCGACGTTTATGCGAGCGTTTGTAAGCGGTACGGATGGAGACGTCATTTTATTTGGGGTCATGCGGAAAAGCTAATGGACGGTTTCCTCGAGGGAGATTCCCCGCTCCGCTTCTTTCACGTGAATTTTAGGTGACATGCACGCGGAAGATGGGTGGAAGGGAGAGGAGGTAAACCACGCAAGCATCAAAATATCTATTTAAACACTGCTCCATCTGTGTTTAGCATGCAGCTGCTTCTGTAACCATATTCAACTATGATCTAAAATATAAACTAAAGCTATAGCAATATTAGCTAAAAATTATGCCTATATTAAACTATAGTTATGATCTAAAATATAAGCCATAGTTATAACGGTAGCTATAGTTATGTTAAACTGTAGCTGTGACCTAAAATATAAGTTGTAACTCTAGCTATATTAGTCTAGAACTATATTCAGCATGTCGCTGTAGCTGTAGTTATAGCTATATTGAGTTGTAGCTATGACCTAAGCTATGAGCTATAATTGTAACTATAGCTATGTTAATCAAGTATTTAATAAAAAATAACTATGTCAGTAAGTTATCATATACAAAATGAGACAAAAAGATATAACATCATTTTATTTATTTTTAATATCACTTCAAATATTTAATTTAATCAAATATAATAGATATAATAAATATATATTAAAAATAATATCCCATACATATCTTATGCACAAAATATAAATATATATTATATTAATATATAATATATATAATATATTATATTCTAATATATATTTATATTTATAATATATATTATAATAATATTATATTATATTACATACTATTATAATAAATATTATTATAATTTTATTATAATATGTTATTATTATATCATCATATATTATTATATTATAATATATTATAATAATAATAGTATTATATAATATAATATTATGTTATAATATTATTATAATATAACATAATATTTATTATTATATTATATTATATTATATTTATAATATAAATATATTTATTATATATTATATATTATAATATATTATTATAATATAAATAAAATATAATATTATATGATGTTATTATAATATTATTATAAATATATTCTTATTATATTATCATATATTATTATATTATATTATTATAATAAAATATATATTATTATATTATATAATATTATATTATGATATTATTATAATATTATATTATATTTTATATATATTATAAATAATATATTATAATCTAATATATATTTATATTTATAATATATATTATAATATATTATGATAATATAATATTATATTATCATAATATTATTATAATATTATTATAATATTATATTATATTATATTATATTATATTATATTATTATAATATTATGATAATATATTATATTTTTGTAGATAGATTTTAAAAAATTGAGGAGAGAGAAAGAAGCTTAAATATTAAGTAAGTAATTTTAGAAAAAAATAAAGAATAAATTTAAAAATAAAAAGTACATGGTTGGCTTTTGATTTTAAATCCTTAGGTGAAGAGCTTTCAATAAAAACTAGTTTTTGGAACATAAGCTACCTCCACCAAATATTAAAGTAGTTAAAATAAATTAAAACTATCCCAAAAACTATCTAAAAGCTGCATGCCAAATATAGCCTAAATGTTTGGTAAAAAATAATTATGTCAATAAGCTATCATATATAAAATGACACAAAAAGATATAATCTTATTTCATTTATTTTCAATATTATTTTAAATATTCAGTTTAATTAAATATAATAGATGTAATAAATATATATTAAAAATCATATACCATGCACACCTCATGTATAAAATATAAATATATATTATAAATATATATATATATATAATATTATAATATATATTATATATAATATATTATATTCTAATATATTTATAATATATATTATAATAATATTATATTACATAATATTATAAAATAAAATATTATTATAATATTTATATTATCACATGTTATTATATTATAATATATTATAATAATAATAGTATTATAAATATAATATTATGTTATAATATTATTATAATATAACATAATATTATAATTATAATATTATATTTTTTAATATAAATATATTTATTATATATCGTATATTATAATATATTATATATAGTATATTATATTCTAATATATATTTATATTATAATTTATATTATATATATTAATTATAATATTATATTATTTAATATATATATATTATTATTATTATATTATAATATATTATATTATTATATTATCATATATTATTATATTAATATTACTATTATAATAAAAAATATAATAATATTATGTTATAATATTATTATAATATAACATAATATTATATTATAAATATATATTATATTTTAATATATATTTATATTTATAATATATATTATAAAATATTATGATTAAATAATATAATATATAATATAATAATAATATTATATATAATATATTATATTTTAATATATATTTATATTTATAATATATATTATAATATATTATGATAATATAATATAATATAATTTTATACAATATTATGTTACTATAATATTATTATATTATATTATTATAATATTATGATTATATATTGTAATATATTATATTTTTGTAGATAGATTTTAAAGAATAGAGGAGAAAGGAGGAAGCTTAAATGTTAAGTAAGTGAGTAATTTTTGAAAAATAAAGAATAAATTTAAAAATAAAAAATACATGACTAGCTTTTAATTTTGAACTCTTAGATGAAAGAGCTTTCAATAAAAACTAGCTTATAGATCATAAACTATCTTTACCAAATATTAAAGTAGCTTAAATAAGATAAAACTATCATAAAAGCTATCCAAAAGCTGCATGCTAGAACAGTCAATAGGCTGGATCCAGATCCAAGACCTATAAATATTTATTTGCTGGGTCCAAGTCTAGTACTAGCATCAAACCCATTTATTCGGACCCGATAAATTATAATATAAATGGACAGGGTCTAGATATTTAGTATCTAGATCCGATAGACTCGAGATCCAAATAATATATAATATAATAATATTTTATATATATTAAAAATATTTTGAGTTATTAGATCAATGATCTAATAGTCTAAAATCTTTAAATGAAAAGAAGCCCTAATTAGATCCCTCTCTCCCTCTCTGTCTCCCTCTCTCAAAATCTCTCGATGATGCCTCTCGATCCTCTCCCGCTCCAACGTGGCAGCGACTGCTCTCCCTCGCCGCAGCAGGACCCCGACGTCAAGATAGTGGACCGTGGAAGGAGGAGATCCAGGCCGCCTCTCCCCCTCTGTCACTTCATGCCCCCTCCCTTCATAGCGTCTCCGCCACCATCCAGCATCTAGGGGACCAGGCTACCTCTCCTCCTCCATCATGGCTCTATAGCTCCACCGCCCCTCCCTCTGCAGTGCCTCTGTTGTGGCTTCATCGCTATGCGTGGAGGTGTAAATAGGTCAGGTCGAACCAGATCATGAGTGACCTCGATCCAACCTGATTCCTTGTTTGGATTCTAATGTTGGACCCAGACCTAATCTAATTGAAAATTGGATTAAATCGGTCAGATCCATGATCAAAAAGTTTGTCCCATTTGATCTTTTGGATTAGATCAGGTCCATGTATAATCTGATCCTAATCTAAAAATTTTAGATCTGATTGAAACTCAAATTTTGATCAGACCCAATTCATATAATAAATTAACATATGCGAAGTTTATGGCAAAAAAATATATTACTTTGCCTTGGCTCTTAATTATAAATAATTTCTCAAAATTTCATAGTCAAATTGAGTAAAACTTTTAAAAAATAACAATGCTATAAGGATATTTGGAATTCCAATCCTACTCTATTAATTTTATAGTTTATATGTTGAATTGAATACTGAATTCAAGTCGGATCGGATCCAAATTTAGTAAACTCAGATCCGATCCAAAATATTGAATGGGTCCATTTTTAGAACCCGACTCGGCTCTATGGATCCTTTAAAATGGGTTGGATCGAGTCTAAGTAGGTCTGGTTGGATCGGGTCATGAGTCAACCCTACCCATTTTCAACCTTAGCTATGCAGCCCTTTCCTCTGCAGCATCTCCACCGCCTCTCTCCTCTACGGTCCCTCCCTTTGTGGCATCTCCACTACCTCTCCCTACCATGGCCCACTCCCTCTACAGCGTTTCGTCACCTCTCCCCTCGCGCGGCCCCTCCCTCTGGGACATACTCCCCACCTCCTCCCACCGTGGCTCCATCGCTCTTAGGCCCTCCCTCTATTAGCCATCTTTGCCGGCCTACCCCCCCATGGCCCCCTCCCTCTAAGCCTCTTGTTGGAAAATTGTATCCTATTGTGCAGATTATGAGATGCACCGATCAAGCTGGAGTGAGGGAAGAAGAGGGTCCCATTCGTGATCTGCCTCAAAACTAAAAAATCACACCTAAGTCGGGTGTGATGCTCGGTAGGACCCTCATCGAGTCAAAGTCAGCTCTTCTGACCAATAGAGAATGGAGTGCTCTAGAAAAGAAACTTCAGCAGAAGTTTTGGAAGCGAGAAGAGAGCTTAAGAAACGTATTAGAAGATCCTTTTTTATAGATGGAAGCTATAGTTTAGACTGATAGTGACAGCCATATAACCGATCCCGAATGTTGTTAGACTCGCCACGTGAATAGTTTGCACAGAGAGAGGTGTCGTCTTGTAGCTAGGACTAGATGTGAAGTCCATACATCCGATAAGTGGATCGCTTGGAGTCTTATGAGGTTTGCCTACGAAAGAGAGGTGTCATCATATGTGATGTGGTCGTTCGTCAGATTTAATAGTCGAAGTTCGGAAGGGAAAGACGATTGGTTGATGAAGAACTTTGACATATATCAATTTCAGAGGAGTTCGGACTCCTAAAGAAAATTACAGCTAGAGAGGATCATCCGAGAGGAATGCTAGCTGAAATCTGAAAAGTATCCGCTACTGGAGAAATCGACTGAAGAGAATGCCGAAAGAAGTTTCGGACTCCTAGAGGAATCCGACTGAAAGAAAATGCTTCCTGAGTGATACTCTCGGGCTCCTAGCGCTCTCTGCGAATTTTGAAGAGCTAGATCTAAGTCCTGTCCAAAGTCTTGACGTCCTGAATGAAAAATTTGAATTAACAGCGAAGTCCGAAGGGTTGGCTCTTGGAAGGAATTTAACTGAAAGCAAGTTTGGGAGCAAGTGATTGCTCTTGAGGGGACAGCACAAATGCGGAGCAGTGTAGATTCCAGGTTCGGCCGTTCGTGAATGGTGAAAGAGGTATCGTTTATATTGATGCTACATTAGCTGTTGAAAAACTGCTATCGATTGAGGGGAAGTTGAAAGGAATTTCGGCTAGCCCTGCGCAGGAATCCGTGATTTAAAAGAATAGTTCGACCTAAGGAGTTTGCTCGCTGAGTGAATCCGCAACTTGGAAGAAGGAGAAGTTCAGAAGAAATTCCGACTCTTTGAAGGGAATGCTGATTGAGGACCCAAAAGTCCTGAGACAAGAGTTTGGCTCTTATGAGGAATCTAAACATCTAAACCTATAGAGGTCTTCCGGAAGGAGTTCCGGTCCAAGAGAGGAGAAGGGAATTTGACCTGGGATAACCAGGTGGAGTTTGCGTACTCCTACGGGAATATGCTGCCGACTGAAGATATAAACGCTCCCAGGAGAAATCCGAATTGACGGGAAGTCTGAGAAAGAAATTTGGCTCTAGAGAAATGATTGAAAGAAGAAGTTCGGAAGACTATCAGCTCCTGAAGGAATTGATGAAGGAGAGAAAGTCTCAGAGGAGTCTCCGGCTTTCTGAGGGATAAATCCGACTGAAAGAGAATGTTATTGATCTGGACGAAGAGGTCCGATCGAAGACAGAGTTCGAAAAAAGTTCGACTAAAGAGAATCAGAAGAAGTTTGAGTTGATGGCAAATCACGGTAGCCGAATGGGTTATCGGTTGACTGTAGAATTTCAAAAAGGTGTTCAGTCGACTGTGATGGAGATTCGAATAGGAGATATCGCAATTTGGGGATTTCGTCCTAGTCTTTGAAGGAGTCTGACTAGGTATTCGACCAATTAAGGAAGTCGGCATGTTTATAAGGAGCTCAGTGGGTTCGACTGCTGGAGGTATAGGAATTTTAGTTATCACACGAGCTGTTTCAGTGTGATATGTGCATTAGTGCTAAGCATCAGACTGGGACTTCGGTTGGGAGTAGGCTTTATCCCCAACAATAGTCCCCCCACTCTCGTTTGAAATGAATAGAAAGAGTAGTACACAAAGAAGCGACTGCTCGTAATGTTTCTTTTCATCGCTCTGCACCTATTGAGGTTGAAGCTCGGTAGGAGACAGTACTGATTTCTCTACCAAAGCGTTGAAGGAGATCTTATCTTCTGTTGAGGTTGTATGTTGAAAGCTCAGAGGGATCTTTCTCCAGCCGAGGTATAGAAGGAGATCCTTATCTCCAGTTATCGTGTGGCATACAGGTGCGTGGCTTCGGTGACCTGTTATTGTCGTCTTCGTATCCAGTCATAGGTGAACGCATCCGTGTGGATCTCCGATTGACGTTGAAGTGAAACTCGATGAGATCTATCTCCAACCAGTGTTGAAGGAGATCTTTATCT
>QRFJ01000088.1:433681-479176 GCA_006176705.1 Cocos nucifera | reverse complement strand
ACTACGACAGTGCCCTCAACTGATCTTCACTTACTTCAGACCAGCATCTAAGGAATCGACCCAGTCGATCTCTCCTGATGAGCTCCTCGATCTCATCTTCGAACTGAATGCATTCTTCAGTATCATGGCCGTGATCATGATGATACAAACAGTACTTGCTTTGATTATGCTTGTTTGGGGGAGATCGTAATTCTTCTTATGAGGAGAGAACTTCTTGGAAGATCTCTTTTGGAGAACTTCTCGATCGCAGATCTTGGAAGGCTTCCGACTGTAGATGGGGAAGGTCTCTTCCGAAGAAGAATCATGATCCGAACAAGGATCCTCTACTCTCTATTTCTCCTTCCTAGGGGCGACGGGTATGCTAGCCCAAGTGCTCCTCCTTGGGACCGATTTCTGACATCCTAACGATGGGTTTCCTAGTAGAACCACCACCGAGGGCTGCTGCATGGTCTGCACCATTTCGATGAGACCCTGAACCTACTGCATCAATAGGTTAAACTACTCTAGATCTACCGTAGTGGCCGATGGAGGAGGTTGAAGCACTGGTGCTAGAGCAGGAATGGATGGATCTAGCTCGGATCTGGCGGCATAAGCGGTAGATCTCCGAGTAGTTACCTTCTTTAGAGGCATTTCTTGGGATTGAGGGAGAGGATGGAGATAAACCTTGAAGAAGAAGATCCACAGGATCGACTCAGCACTTTTTTAAGAATAAGGATACCTTAGGAATAGAGGGCCCTTCCTCTAGCATCAATCCTATTAGTGCAGAATTTGATTGATGCCGGATCAAGCTGGAGTTGAGGAAGAAGAGGTCACCATCGGTGATCTGCAAAACAAAATCCCACCCAGAGTCGATGGTGGTGGCTCTGGTAGGACCCTCTAATGATCAAGTCAGCTCTTCTGACCAATAGAAATGGAGTGCTCAGGAAAGAACTCAGCAGAGTTTTAGGAAAGGAGAAGAGAGCTTAGAGAAAACGTATCTAGAGGAGTCCCTTTTTATAGATGGAGCCTGTAGCAGCCTTGATAGTGACAACCGTAGCCATCTGGTAGCAGGCCGTTCGGGGCCGCATGGAGTCTGTTATGGAGGAAAGTGCCGCCTGTAGCGCTGCCTGTAGCAGACAGATAGTGACAGTTGCAGTCATCTGATAGGCCACTCGGGACCGTCGTGGAATCTGTCTACGGAAGAGAGAGGTGTCCGTCTGTAGCAGACTAATAGTGATAGTCGTAGTCGTTCGGTAGCATGGCTACTTGGAGCTGCACGTCGAGGTTTGCTTACGAGAGAGAGGTATCACCTATCGTGATGTGTTTGTTCGTCGAGATTTAATAGTCGGAAGTTCGGAGGAAGCAGACATTTGTTGGTGAAGAATTTTGACATACATCAATTTCAGAGGAGTTCGGAACTCCTTAAAAGAAAATACAGGCTAGAGAGGGATCATCCGAGAGGAATGCTAGCTTAAAATCTGAAAGTAATCTACTCAGAGAAATTCGACCGATAGAAAAGTTCGACTGATGGAGAAGTTTGGCTCCTGGAAGGAATTCGACTAAAAGAGAAGTCTGAAAGAAGTTTGGCTCCTAAAGAAGAAGTCCGATTGAAGGAGAAGTTCGGCTCTTATAGGAAAATTCGACTGAAGAAGAAGTCCGAAAGAAATTCGGTTCTTGGAGGAATTCAATTAAAGGAGCAATCCGGAAGGAGTTCGGCTCCTAGAGAAATCCGATTGAAGGAGAAGTCCGGAAGGAATTCGGCTTCTGAAGAAATTTGATTGAAGAAGCAGTCCGAAAAGAGTTTGGCTCTTAAAGGAATCCGACTGAAAGAGAAGTTCGAAAGAAATTTGGCTCCTGAAGGAATTTGACTGAAGGAGAAGTCCGAAAGGAGTTTGGCTCCTGAAGGAATCCGACTGAAAAAGAATTCGAATGAAGAGGTTCGGAAGGAATTCGGCTCTTGAGGAATCCGATTAAAGGAGAAGTTCGAAAGGAGTTCGGTTCTTGAGGATTTGACTGAAGAGAAGTTCGGGAGGAGTGACTCTTGGAGAATTGACTGAAGTTCGACTGACGGAGAGGTCTGACCGAAGAAGTCTGAGAGGAGTTCGACTGATGGAGAAGTCCAGAAAGAGTTCGAGTGATGGAGAAGTCTGGATGGAGTTCGACCGTTGTAGGAGTTCGAAAGGGGTTCGACCGCTGGAGGAGTCCGGAAGGTATTCGATCGTTGGAGGAGTTTGGCTATTTGAAGGAGTTCGACTGAGGTTCGACCGCTGGAGGAGTTCGACTGCTAAAGAAGTTTAGCTGGCATTCGACTGTTGGAGGAAGAATTTTCGATCGAAGTTCTTTCATAATTACCATTTGCATTAGGCTAAGCATCAGATTGGACTTCGACGGGAGCGGGATTTATCCCCAATATATCCTAAAGCCAATCATCTAGGTTGTAGATAGTTGAGCTAAATATAATTGTACTTGAATTATTAATGAATAAAATTATTCTTTTGGCATATTCATCACTTTGTACATCTTCCTATAATGAACTTTTCTATGATGAAGTCCTCAGGATTATTTAGACTCGATAAAGGAGAATTTGTCGTTTAGTCCTCAAACATGTTCGCGATCAAATGATTCATTGTTATCCAAGACGACAACATATCGAGTGTAGGTCATTGTATGCCATAAGTGTTAGTTGTCCTCTTAACCAAGAAGTATGGAGATACTATTATAGCATGTAGGTGAAGTATAGGGGTACATTTCACTGAACGTGATCCAACTGCGGAGCTCTCTACTATCAAGAGTTGCTTACGAAGGATATAGGTATAAGTGTCCCTTAGACCTGAGATCACCACGGTGACCTGCAAGCAACTCACTGTACTTAGATACCAGACTAGTTGAATTTCTAATTCAGTGACGGAAGGCTACTAGGTGCAGTCAAGTACTTGACTTATCGGTGTGTGAGTCAAGATGGAATTGACCCCTCCAAATATTGGAGCAAGTGCATCGCTATTTTTCAATTTAGCAAATCCTCGATCGGGGTAGTCCGTATGATTGATGCTAAATTTTGAAATACACTGTGGATGAATTTTAGGATTTATAGTAAACCCTAAATCATCCTTTGAGCATCGAGGTCAAGGGGATGAATTATACGGTAACCATATGCCACAGGTTCGTTGATGTTGCATTACAATTATTCAACCTATCCGAATATTTGGTACCATTGCTAGATGGTCATATTGATTGGTACAAAAAATTAGTTTCTATGCTACCGACTTAGGATTCGAAACTATGGGGTCATACATAATAGGAGTTTCTACCTGATCTGATGGCTGATATTGAGTCTCGATGATCTAAGACTCTATGGTCAAGAGTTCCACTGGACTGGGACTCTATGATCAAGAGTCCCACTAGACTGAGACTTTGAGTCCTTCATGTCGAGACTCTCTGATCGAGAGTCCTGATGATTTGGGACTCTGTGGTTAAAAGTTCCACCAGACTGGGATACTGTGACCAAAAATTTTAGTGGACTGAAACTCTAATTTCTACTCATTTGAGACTCTCTGATCAAGAGTTCCACTGATCTGGGACTCTATGATCGTGAGTTCAATTTATTTGGAACACTGGGTTCAAAAGTCTCATTGGTTTGGGACTCTTCAAGAGTTTTATTTTGATGGGACTCTATTGTCCGATAACCCATTCGATTTAGACTTAGATATTTTTTATAGGATTAATTAATAATTTATTTGCTGATTAGCTTAATTTGATTAAGCGATAAGGATTCGATCAAGTTCGATTGAATTTGATTCAATTGGATTTGACCCGATCAGATCATGAGATGACCTAATCGTTATGAGAGTTTTGACCCTGATTTGATCTGGATCTAGATCTAATTAATTTCTAATTTGATTAGAATTTTATTAGATTAGGCTAAGCCTAATTTAGTTAGTTTTAACCTGGTCTAATTGAGTCTAGATTAATTGATTTAATTGAAACCAATTAGAACCAAGTCAAATGAAGTTTGCATTCAAACTCTCTCATGTGCCCACCATTTTAGACTTTTTCACTCTTATTCCATGCCTAAAATTTTGTACGTAACTTTTTTATCACCCTAAAGGTTTTTGCACCCCCTCTCTTATCTATTTTTGATCTGGTTCAAGGGTTGAACCGGTTCAAAGTTTGTTGAAGGTTGGAACTAATCCAACCTTATCTGCTTCCCATGCCCTCCCTTTTATTTATCGAATATTTTTTGAAGAAATAAAAATGTGTGCACATAGAAGGAGAGTCCTTCTGCATGTTAAATACATGGGAGGGGGCGTTGGATAAGGATAAGAAACTCACTTGATTTTTGAAATCAAGTGAGTGGTTAAAACCTCCCAACCACTCGACCCTTATCTTTTTTCATACATTTTTTCCATAGTATTCACATCAATAAATTATGAGAATTTTTTTATGTATATAATAAGGGGTTAGAATTGTGTGATAAAAATTTTAAAGTGATTGAGCATTAGTTTTGGATGAAAAAAATATTGGAGTGAAGGTGAGCAGGGTCCTGCAGCACTTTACTTTTCCCTTATGCCTCTCTTCTCTTCTAATTTTTATCTCTAAGGATACCCAATTTTTAGATATGATCTAAATAGGGTTTATAGATCTAAAAGTCATATTTCTATAAAAATTTATTTCATAGAAAAACTCCACACAGAGAGGGTGTGATAGGATTTTCAATGTGTCAGGATTTTTAGACTGAGTGAAACCCTAGATTTGAGAATCAAGGTTTGGATGGAGAGATCGAGTGCTATGAGCATCGGATCGCCACCAAATTTAAAACACCTCTTCATCATCTTCTAGTATTTATATTCTGATTTCTTGAAGTATCCAAGAAATCAAAAAGTATATGATTGATTGGATCAATCATAATCAGCCATTAAAGGCTCCAGCGAGGAGCTAGCACTCCAGTGGGACTGATCGAGACCAGAAGCTCCATATGGACCAACCATGGAGGCCAGACACATATACGGCTGTAGTGCGATACCAAAGCATTATCCGATGAATTCAGATTATAGTGATCAGCTATCCACAAAAAAGTATTATATTCTGAACAGATAGATGTAGTAAAGAGTTTGCTGCATAGTTTTATTTTTAGATCTATATGAATGCATGCATATTGTATTTAAATCCTTAGTATACAACTTAATATTTTGATATAATTAAAAATTAATTAATTATTTTAATTAATTTTTTTTATTATATTTTAGCTATTTTTTTAAAAAAATTTGAAAGTAGCACTGCATCCTTCAGATGATATCAGAGCATAGGTTCGCTAAACATGATATGCTTACATGATTAAATTAATAATTTATATTTGATCTAAATATTAATCTAATATTTTGATTAATTAAATCTAAAAATTAAAATCAAGATTGCATGGATTGCAGGTTTTTCTGCTGTAGGGTTTATCCTCTATAGTGCAAAGGTTGTCCTTGTATGTGCTTAATCATGTAGTTGATCATAAAATTTTTAGATTAGAACTAATTTTTTATGGTACGTTAAATTAGGCTTTAATCTAATTTTTGATTATGAATGCATGTTTAGATAGGATCTAAAATTTGATTCATGATTTAGTATTATGTAGTGTACATAGTTTCAAATTAAACCCTACAACTAGTGTTGTTTGTGAATTGAGCCGATTCAATTTTAAAGTGAGTCGACTTAATATTGATGAACAATGCTAAGTTAAAAAGAATTTTTTAAAATTTAAAAATTATTTTTGAAATATCAAACCCCAATCCATCAGTCCAAAATTTAATTAAAGAAATTAAGTATTATTCATAGGGTTAGAATTATAAATTAAGATCCTAAGATAATGGCATAAGACTGTGGATTAAAGGGTTAGATGAATTAGGTCCATTAATTAGGTTAGACCTAAGATTAGTTAAAAAAATTGATTAATTTAGAGTAATTAATCAAATCTAACCAAGTGTTAAATTAGATTAGATCAAGGACACTCTAGAATCAACTTTAATAGTTATAGTTGGATGAGTCCATGTCTTTAACAAGACCAAAATGGACTTAATTTATGGCTACACGGTTAAGCCCGAAATTGCTAGGTTGATCAGATTAAATTTAATTAACTGATTGATGTCTAAGATAAGTTTGGCGATCTAGATTGGTGGTTTTTAATTAGGAGCTACTCGCTTTCGATCTTTGACGAGTTAATGGCATATCCCTTTCACTGATCTCACTTACCTGACCAATATGGTCGATTAAAATTTGATTAGATCACTTGGTAATTCAGACTGATCCATATCATTAGAAATCAATTTGATTGATTTCAATCAGTTAGACTAAATAAGGTGCCCATGGACGACCTAAATTGATCCTAGTCCTAACCTATTGACTTGGTAAAGTCAGTAGGACTTGACTTGGTGAAGTCAATGGGAGAAATTTGATCAATATCCTTTCTACTCTTAAATCATAAGTAATCTAAATTCTCTAAATTATTAGGTTCTTAAAATGACTAAGTTATGGAGATAATCGAGTCATAGCCTTCCATTAAGATGAATAGTAATGAGTCCAATTTTCTAAGTGGACATTGAAGGTGTCTTACACCTGGTGTTCATTTGGATATTAAAATTACTATCCATCATATGATGATTAGGTCACACTCTCTTAATGGTGATCAGGTTAGCCAGAGCTTTCCTCGGGCCTGGTTATCATTGGTTTGATGCACTGAAGTTAATCATGTTAATGGTTGGACATAACTAGACTTTTTCAGAGGAGGCCATAGCCTACTGATTTGATATCTGGGACAAAACCTAAATACTAAAAATTATTTTAAAAAATAATTGATTATGGACCTATCTGTAGATGCACACGGGTTAGCCAGAGATTTTCTTGGACCCATCTGTAGTTTATGTGGATTATAATATCCACTAAAGAGTTAGTGTAATTCCTCGAATTGGAGGTAGAGGATATCAATTTGTTAAAAATAATGGGAGGACCTTTAGACTAAAGTCCAAATCTTTAGGATTTAAATTTATTTAAGTACTTATTAGATTTTATGCTTTTCTTTCAGATAAATAGAATGGCTAGAATAAGTCCACTCCGTTCACTATTGGACAGTGGTAAGCACTTAGGACCTAAGAACAAGGAGTCTAGTGTTGACCCTAGTAAGACAGACCCAGAGAGGAATGATCCTCTTAACCCAAATAGGTTGAACAAAAAAAATCAGTAAGTGGTTGCTGGTCAAGACTGTCATATGATAACACCTTACAATTTCTTCATATATAACACATCTACCTGAGTATTATATATTGGGAGTCTAATTCATATATGCAATTCATTGCATGGACTTCAAATTGATAGAAAATTTGAGAATAGTGATAGATTTCTTAATATCAAAAATGAAAGTCAAGTTTCAGTCCTTGGAAACTCTTGAACTATTTTTTCAAAAATAATAGTGTCATTTTAAGTGACTATCACTATTGTCCATTTTTTATGATGAACATAATATCTATTGGGCTATTGACCTAAGATGGTTATTATTTATCAATAAAAAAATTTATTATAATATCATTATGAATGATATTATAGTACTACAAGGATAATTGAGAAATGACATTTACATTATATCACAGCCTATTAGTGTAATATACATGTCGAATAAACGACCAAAATTAGATAATGTCACTAATGCTTATCCTTGGCACTGTAGGCTCGATCATATAAACAAGAATAGGATTAATAGGTTAGTCAAGGAGCATATCCTTGATATTGATGATTATGAATCATTAAATACCTGTGAGTCCTGCCTTCTTGGAAAGATGACCAAATCATCTTTTACTGAAAAAGGTGAACGGGCGACTGAGCTTCTAGGTTTAGTACATACTGATGTATGTGGGCCTATGAACATATGTGCTAGACGTGGATATTACTACTTCATTGCATTTACTGATGACTTATCTAGGTATGGGTACGTCTATCTTATGAAGAATAAATCCAATTCATTTGAAATGTTCAAATGATATCGAAATAAGGTAGAAAAATAAATTAGAAAGAGTATTAAAACTCTTTGATCTTATCGAGGAGGGGAATACCTTTCCAACGAATTTTTGATATATCTAGGAGAGAATGGAATTATCTCATAATGGACCCCTTCTGGAATACCACAATATAATGGTGTATTTGAAAGGAGGAATCGAATTCTGTTGGACATTGTTCGGTTCATGATGGGGTTTACAAGTCTGCCGATTTCATTTTGGAATTATGCACTAGAGATTGCCTATTTTATTTTGAATAATATTTTGAACAAGTCTGTTGCAAAGACTCCATATGAGATATGGACTGGGCGTAAGTCGAGACTCTCTTACTTTAGGATTTGGGGATGTCAAGCTTATGTTAAACCTTTGCAGTCAGAAAAGCTTGGACCTAGGTTCGATAAATGCTTGTTCATAGGATACCCTAAGAAAACTATGGGTTATTACTTCTACCTTGCTGAAGAATAAAAGGTGTTGATCAGCAATAGAGCAATTTTTTTATAAAAGGAGTTCCTTAGTGAAGGAACAGCTGCCTCTAATGTTGAACTTAATGAAGTTCGATAGATGGAAGAATCGACATATTATAGTGAACCTGCAGAACTGAACTTGGTAAGATCAAATCTAGAGCCTATTGAAGTGGCACCAAGAAGATCCGGTAGAGTATCGCATCAACCGGACAGATACTATGGTTTCTTGATTTGGAATGGTGATCCTGTCGAACTTGATGAGAATGATGAGGATTCGATCATCTACATGGATGCCATATAGAGGTCTGACTCTGATAAGTGGTTAGAAGCCATGAAATCTAAAATGGAGTTCATGAAAGTCAATAGTATATGGACACTAGTTGATCCACCTGAAGGGGTAAAACTCATGGGTGTAAGTAGATTTTCAAAAGAAAAAGGGGCGCAGATGAAAAGATGGAGACCTATAAAGCCCGTTTAGTTACCAAAAGATATTGTCAACATTATGGTATTAACTATGACGAAATGTTTTTTCCAGTGGTAATGCTCAAATTTATTCAGATCATGCTTGCAATAGCGGCATACCTAGACTATGAGATCTAACAAATGGATATGAAAACAGCTTTCCTAAATGAAAAGCTAGATAAAGAGGTGTATATGATACAACCTGAGGATTTCACATCCACAAACGAGTCTAAGGTGTACAAGCTTCAAAGATTCATCTATGGATTGAAGCAGGCATCACGGAGTTGGAATATGCGTTTTGATAAAGCAATCAGAACGTATGGGTTCGTTAAGAATGGAGAAGAACCCTACGTGTATAAATGGGCTAACGATTCTATTGTTATATTCATTGTACTGTATGTAAATGATATTCTCTTAATCAAAAATGACATCCCTACATTTCAGGAAATTAAGGTTTGGCTGTCATCTCAATTCTCTATGAAGGACTAAGGAAAAGCATCCTTCATCCTAGGGATGAAGATCTATAGAGATAGATCTAAAAGGTTGCTTAGATTGTCCCAATCTACATACATTGATACGGTGCTGAAATGGTTCAACATGGAGAATTCCAAGAGGGGCTATCTTTTGATAGGCCATAGAATTTTGCTCTCCAAGAGGGATTGTCTGACAACTCTTCAAGAGAGAGACCGTATGAGTAGAATACCATATGCTTTGATAGTGGATTCTATTATGTATGCCATAATGTGTACGAGATCGGATGTGGCATACTTACAAGGGATAGTGAGTAGATACCAGTCTGATCCAGGTAAGAATCACTAGAAGGTTGTAAAAACTATCCTTAAGTATTTAAGAAATACTAAGGATCAGTGGCTCATCTATGGAGATTCTGACTTGAAACTTGTAGGATATACTGATTCCAGTTTTCAGTCAAACAATGATGATAACAAAAGTATATCAGATTTTGTGTTTACCCTAAATGATGGAGCGGTCTACTGGAAAAGTTCCAAGCAGCATACTGTAGCCGATTCTATGTGCGAGGCAGAGTATGTCGCAGCATCTAATACTGCGAAAAAAGCTGTGTGGCTGCGAAAGTTCATCGACGAGTTGGGAGTGGCACCCTCCTTGGATGGTCCGATTCTGCTATACTGTGATAGCACTGGAGCCATAGCTCGAGTGAAGGAGCCGAAGGCACATCAGCACACCAAACATATTCTACATCGCTACCACCTTGTATGAGAGATCGTGGAGCTAGGTGACATCGAGCTTCAAAAGATCGACGGAAAGAAAAATGTGGCCGACTCCTTTACTAAAGCTCTCGAAATCAAAGAGTTCGACAATCATAAATAAAAGATGGGTATTTGATACTATTCTGAGTGGCTTTAGTCTAAGTGGGAGTTATTGAAAAATGTATCCTAAAATAAATCATCTAGATTATACATGATTGAGTTAAATATAATTGTACTTAAATTATTAATGAATAAAATTATCTTTTTGGCATATTCATCACTTTGTACATCTTCTTGTAATGAACTCTTCTATGATGAAGTCCTCAAGACTATTTAGACTCGACAAAGAAGGATTTGTCGTTTAGTCCTCAAACATATTCGTGACCAAATGATTTATTATTATCCAAGATGACAACGTATCGAGTGTAGGTCATTGTGTGCCATAAGTGTTGGTTGTCCTCTTAACCAAGAAGTATGGAGATACTGTTATGGCATGTAGGTGAAGTATAGGGGTATATGAACGTGATCCAATTATGAAGCTCTCTACTGTAAAGAGTTGCTCACGAAAGATATGGGTATGAGTGTCCCTTAGACCTAAGATCATCATGGTGACTTACAAACAACTCATTGCACTTAGATACTAGACTACCTAAATTTCTAATTCAATGATTGAAGACTACTGGGTGCAGTCAAATACTTGACTTGTCGATGTGTGAGTCAAGATGAAATTGACCCCTCTAAATATTGGAACAAATGCATCGCTGTTTTTCCATTTAGCAAATCCTCGACTGAGGTAGTCCATATGATGGATGCTAAATTTTGAAATACACTATGGATGAATTTTAGATTGATAGTAAACCCTAAATCATTCTTTGAGCATCGAGGTCAAGGGGATGAATTATACGGTAACCATAAGCCACAGGTTCGTCGATGTTGCATTGTAATTATTCGACCTATCTGGACATCGGGTACCATTGCTAGATGGTTACAACGATTGATACAAAAAATTAGTTTTTGTGCTACTGGCTTAGGATTCGAACCTATGGGGTCACACACAATAGGAGTTTCTATCTAATCTGATGGTTGATATTGAGTCTCGATGATCTAAGACTCTATGGTCAAGAGTCCCGTTGGACTGAAACTCTATTACCAAGAGTCTCACTAGACTGAAACTTTGAGTCCTTCATGTCGGAACTCTTTGATCGAGAGTCCTGATGATCTAAAACTCTATGGTCAAGAGTCCCACTGGACTAGAACTTTATGGTCAAGAATTCTACTAGACTAGGACACTATGATCAAGAGTCCTAGTTGACTGAAACTATGAGTCCTACTCATTTGAGACTCTCTGATCAAGAGTTTCACTGGTCTAAAACTCTATGATCATAAGTTCGATTCGTTTAGGACACTGGGTTCAAGAGTCCCACTGGTTTGGGACTCTTCAGGAGTTTCATATTGATGGAACTCTATTATCCGATAACCCATCTGATTTAAACTCAGATATTTTTTAGAGGATTAATTAGCAATTCAATTATTGATTAGCTTAATTTGATTGAGCGATGAGAATTCGATCAAGTCCAATTAAATTTGATTCGATTGGGTTTGACCCAATCAGATCATGAGATGACCTAATCACTATGGAAGTTTTGACACTAATTTGATCGGGACCTAGATCTAATTAATTTCTAATTTGATTAAAATTTTATTGGATTGGGTTAAGCCTAATTTGGTTTGGTTTAACCTGGTCTAATTGGGTCTAGATTATTTGGTTTGGTTGAAACCAATTAGGACCAAGTCAAATAAAGTTTGAATTCAAACTCTCCCATGCGCCCACTATTTTTGACTTTTCTACTTTTGTTCCACGCCCAAAATTTTGTACGTAATTTTTCTATCACCTTGAAGGTTTCTACGCCCCCTCTCTTATCTGCTTTTGACCTGGTCCAAGGGTTGGACCGGTTCAAAGTAAGTTGAGTTTTGAATTCAACTCAGTTTGTTGGAGATTGGAATCAATCCAACCTTATCTGCTACCCACACCCTTTCTTTTATTTATCAAATATTTTTTGAAGAAATAAAAATGTGCACATATAGAAGTAGAGTCATTTTGCATGTTAAACATATAGGGGGGGGGGGGGCGTTGGATAAGGAAAAAGAGGCTCACTTGATTTTTGAAATCAAGTGAGTGGTTAAAACCTCCCAACCACTCGATCCTTATCTCTTTTCATACATTTTTTTCATGGTATTTATGTCAATAAATTATAATAATTTTTGTACATGCATAAGAAGGTAACAGAATTATGGGGTAAAAATTTTAAAGTGATTGGGTATTAGTTTTGGACGAAAAAAATCTTGGAGTGAAGGTGAGTAGGGTCCTGCAATACTTTACTTTTCCATCATGCCTCTCTTCTCTTCTGATTTTCACCTCTAAGGTAACCCAATTTTTAGATATGATCTAAATAGAGTTTATAGATCTAAAAGTTAAATTTCCATAAAATCTTATTTCATAAAAAAACTCCACACAGAGAGGGCGTGATAGGATTTTCAGTATGTCAGGATTTTTGGGCCAAGTGAAACCCTAGATTTGGGAATCTGGGTTCGGGTGGAGAGATCGAGTGCTGTGAGTATTGGATCACCACCAAATTTGAAACACCTCTTCATCATCCTCCAGTATTTATATTTTGATTTTTTGGAGTATTCAAGAAATCAAAAAGTATATGATTGATTGGATCGATCGTAATCAGTCATTGAAGACTCCAATAAGGAGCTAACACTCTAGTGGGGCTGATCGGGACCAGGAGCTTCATGTGGACCAACCATAGAGGCCGAACACATGTGCAGCTATGGTGCGACATCAGAGCATTATCCAATGGATTCAGATTGTGGTGATCAGCTATCCGCAAAAAGATATTATATTCTGAATAGATATATATAGTAAAGAGTTTGCTGCATAGTTTTATTTTCAGATCTATATGAATGCATGCATATTGTGTTTAGATCCTTAGTATAGTACTTAATATTCTAATATGATCAAAAATTAATTAATTAGATTAATTAATTTTTTTATTATATGTTAGCTATTTTTGAAAAAAAAATTGAAAGTAGCACTGTAAATCCTGCACTGCATCCTTCATCTCTCCGCCCCCTCTCCTCCTCTGCCATGGCTCCATCGCTCTGCGCCATCTCCACCGCCTCTCCCCCTTCACCGCAATCAAGTATCGCTCCACCTTCTTTCATTAAAAAGTCTAATAAAGGGTTAACAAAAGAAAACTAGCAGAGGAAATAGAAAGCACCGTTGAATCCTGCATTTATTTTTTTTAAAAATTATTTAGAGATATTATTCCAGGGATTATTTTCTCTTTGCCTGATTCAAGTTATTAAAAAAAGTTTAAAATTAGTATGAGTTTTTAGGTATTTTTCTAGATTATTGTATAATTTTTAGATATTTTTTTAAGATCTTAAATATGATACTTTAAGATCAAACCCATCAAATATTCGGATTTAGATTCGGTACCAATAACTAAGATCGAGTTTGGATCTAGATATTTAGGTTTTGATCTGAATTCAATCCATTGATAGATCTACTGTATGCTAAACACCGTCGAGATGAAAGAATTTTTGCATAAAAGCCTTGGAAAGGCATACCACTACCATAAGAACAGCACGCTCCATATATATCTTTCTTGGTGGATAACGTATTTATATCCTTTAAGCACTTATATCTAAATACAAATACAAAACACCAGCCATCATCTAAGCTTTCCTAACTCAACCACTGCTCCAAGCTTCCCACCAGATTGAGGCTCCAGATGGAAAAAAATTTATTTATGTCAATCTTTGGATATTTTTAGGGTCATATATAATAAATTTAAATATTTTTACATATTTCAATATAGAATCTTAAATTAATCTTAAAAATTCTCCAAAATATATTTTTTTTACGAATTAAAGCCATCTAATTAATACAATCTGCTTTATTTTTTTAATTCTCTAATATTTTTATATGCATTTAAATATTTTAACATATGTCAATATAGAATCCTAAATTAATTTTAAAAATTCTCAAAAATATCTTTTTTTTGATAAATTAGAGTCATCTACTCAATACAATCTACTTTATTTTTTTAATTCTCTAATAATTTTTCATTCGCTATAATAACTAAGATATTTTTGCATATAAATTTTTATAATTTATCTAAAAAATTATGTTAAAATACAATGCATAGATCTAAAAATGTAATGGGCCAACCTTGCATTGATGCTATATATAATGGTCTCAGTCATGGTAATCAAATGATTTTTTCCAAATATCCAATTTATTTCAAATCCTAATAAATCTATTAAATAATATTTTATAAAATTTAGAATTGATTTGAAATTTAAAGTTAAAATTTATTCAAATTAGTATTAACCTCTTAGAAATCCGGTATTCGAACCTAAACCTGGTTATTAGAAGGATGAGAGGATTCAAACCCCTGATTCTTTGGATAATATTTGGCCACTCCAAGTCTCCCACCCAATAAAGACTCCTCGGAATGGAAGGAAAAATAAAGAAAATACCCAACACAAAATCTCAGCCACCATTTAAGCTTCTCTGTTTGGTTGCTCCAAGCCTCCCACCTGATTCAAAATCTTGAGAATGAAAAATATAGAGGAAAAATGAGGAAAACATAGGAAAAATCAACAAAAATAAAGTAAAGAGAAAAATTTTAAGGGTAAGATATTTTTTTTCTTTTTGCTTTTTTTTTCTTTTCATTTTATTATCTTTTTAAGAGATCCATGGGAAAGGAGAGAACTACAAATTTGAAAGGTTTCTTAGGTTATGTTGGTGATAAAGTCGCTACGACCGAAGTTCGGCAATTTGTTCAATCTCGACATGACCAATCCAAGGCATGATGACATGACCGAACTTCAATCGGTAGGTTTTTCTGCTACAGTCTATTTCGAATGGCCGATCTCTAACTTGCATGCACCGAATGATCTTCTCAACCATGATTATCAACTCCATTGGTTAATTGGATAACTTGCCTCGGTCGGACGAACTTGAATAATAAAAATAACTACCTTTCACTGAACAGCAAGGCTTAAGTGTCAAAGCCCAACCTGTCTGACCTTGCTTATCAATAACTTGTAAAAGCAACCAAATTCTCTCGCTATAAGCAGTGGACTCCTTGCAAACAAACTTCTTCTAGTCGGACTTCCTCCAGTGAACTCCTTCTAGTCGAACTTCTTCCAATCGTCTAGCGGACTCCTTTTAGTCGAGCTCCTTTCAATAATTGAACCCGCCATCATATATTATACACCTCAGCCGAGCAGACTTAAACAGTAGAAAGACCTCATCATCTACACAAGTTAACTCCCAACTTAGCGAATATCAGCCATCCTGTAGACAACCTCAGAGATGTCTGACCTCTCGAGACCTGCTGGACACATAGTTCTTCACTGTTAACTGTTTGCTCATAGGTGTAGAAGTTTCATCCGAACTCTAACTATTAATCTTCAATGGACTGGCAAGTCATGACAACGGACACCATCCTCCAAAATAAATTTCACATGGCCTTGAACGGCCCACTAGTAAATGATTACGACTGTTACTATCATTCTGTTATGAGCTCCACTTATTTAAAGGACCCTCTAGATTCATCCTTTTCTCTAAGCTCTCATTTTCTTTCCAAAACTCCTGAGTGCTCCATTTTTGTTAATCGAAGAACTGACTTGACTATCAGAGGATCCTATCGGAGCCACCCCCACCTTCGATACAGACTATTTTATAGGTCCCGGAGGCGATCTCATTTTTTCCAACTCCAACTCTTTCTGGTGTCTGCTGTTTTTTGCACCAACAGAATTGGCGCTAGAAGAAGGGTTTTGCCCATGTTCTTAAAAGAGCATTCAATCGACTTCCTTCTCTTCTTCAGTTCCTCTCCTTCGATCCATCCAGCAAAATGCCACCCAAAAGAGCTTTGACCCAGAGATCCACTACCTCCATAGTGAGATCCTAGTCGAATCAGCTTGCTTCAACCTCATCACCAACACCTCAACCTCCACCGACTGCTGTGGTGGATGTGGGGCAGTTCAACCTATTACTATAATAGGTTAGAGACCTCACTGAAGCAGTGCAGGCTATGCAACAACCTCTGGCACCTATTTAGTTGGAAAAACCCTCATCAAAGTACTAGGGCCCAATGTAGGGTGGGCCCACCTGGGCGAGCCATCCGATGATCCCTGGGAAGGAAAAGCAGCAAGCGGAGAGCCCCTGCTCTGATCATGATTCCATGCCCAGAAGATCTCTGCCTTCATTCAGTCAGCGGACTCTAGAGGTTCGCGATCGAGAAGATCTTCTCGATAAAAAACTTTAAGAAATGAATTGACGAATTGAGGAGGTCCACCATGCCGCCCCTATCTGTAATGACGATATCTGCATCGACCCTCTATTCTCTCCTCAAATCATGCAGGAGCCCATTCCGCCAAACTTTTAATTCTCTCAATTTGAGAGTTACGATGGAACCTCGGATCTGATCGACCATCTTGGGGTCTTCCAGACGATGATGCTACTCCATGTGCACCAGACATCATTTTGTATCGAGCCTTCTCCTCTACTTTGAAGAGAGCAGTAAAAAACTGGTGCTCGAGCCTAAAGTTGGATATGATCTACTCTTTTGATCAGATAAATCGTTAGTTTGTGACTCACTTTATAAGCAACTGACGTCCAAGACCAGGCTCAGACTCCCTCATCAACATTAAGTAGAAGAAAGGGGAGTCCATTCGAACTTACGTCAGCCGCTTTAATGCTGCTGCACTAGAGATCCGAAACTTGGACCAATCCATTGCTATGATCGTACTGAAGGACGGTCTTTAAAAGAATGATCTTCTTTTCTTCTTGGAGAAGAAGTATTCTAGAAACTTTGCTGATATGCTGGCCCGAGCTGATGGTTATGCATGGACAGAGAAAGCTTTTAAAGCAAAAGATGATGAAGCCGTAGAAAAGCGGCAGACGAAAGAGTCTAGCAAACCTATAAATATAGAGAAGTCGAGTGAAGTTCGACCGTACTCAAGAATCCCTCTCGAGTGCAAACAAGTCCGAACTCCTTCCTGAGCTTGTCGACTAAGGAGCTCTGACCGAAGGACACAACAGAACTCCCCTCCTTGAAAGTTTAACAACTACTTCCCCCTCAATGCTTCAAAAATGCAAGTATCGATGAAAATCAAGGAGCAACTATCGAGATCGGATAAGATGCGGTCTCACCCCAGTAAGTAAAATCCTAACAAGTACTGCCTCTACCATCATGACCATGGTCATGATATTGAAGAATGCATCTAGCTTTCAGATGAGATCGAGGAGCTCATCAGGTGAGGTCGGCTTAGCCGATTTCTAAGACGTCGGCCTAAAGAAAGGGAGGATCGGCCAAGAGTACCACCATAATCAAAACCACCAGGAAGAAAGGAGCAACAAGAAGATCGACCATCTCCCGGGATCATCAATACAATTGCTAGGAGACTTCGATGGGGGGAAGCTAGTGGATCAACAGAGCCGGCAAAAAGGCAGAGGACTGAGGAATCCATCGCTTTCATTGAGGAGGATGTACAGAAAGTTCAATTTTCGCATAATGACATGGTTGTAGTTTTTTTGAATATTGCTGACTATGATGTATGCTATGTTTTAACTGATAATGAAAGCTCTATTGATATCTTATTTTATAATACTTTCTCCAAAATATCTTTACCTAGTAATCACTTGGGACCAATGAACTTTCCATTGGTGGGCTTCACTGGCGATGCTGTGCTAGTTAAAGAAATAATTACATTACCTATAGTTGCAGGATGGTACTCAAGGCAGTCCAAGGCATAAGTTGATTTTCTGATAGTAAGAACTCCTTCCGCCTATAACATAATTCTTGATCGATCTGACTTAAATACACTTTGGATGGTGGTGTCAACTTATTATTTGAAAATGAAGTTTTCAACAAACTGTGGAGTTGAAGAAGTTAGGAAAGATCAAGCTCTGGCAAGACACTACTATACAATTGCCTTGCAAGATGGAGGGCAACCAGATCCTTGTCTGGTGGATGGACTTGATGCCCGCGATGATCTAATTGAAGAGTGGGATGAGCCTATAGAAGATCTCATTGCGATTCCTTTGAATGATGGGAACAATGATCATACTGTTCAGATTGACTCCAACCTAGGAGAAGAGGTTAGAAAATAGCTTGTCGCCTTCCTACATAAAAATACAGATGTTTTTGCTTGAGTCATCTCAAATATGCTCGAAATTGATGCTGAAGTCATGAAACATTGCCTGGCAGTTGATTTTAAGCACCGACCTATAAAGGAGAAGATGCACGGCTATGCACCAAAGCGATAGAAAATAATTATGGAAGAAGTTGACAAACTTCTCAAGGCCGGGTTCATCCAAGAAGTATCCTATCCAAACTGGGTCTTCAATGTGATCCTCGTGAAGAAGGCAAACGGTAAGTGATGGATGTGCATAGACTTCAAAAAGTTGAATAAGGCATGCCCAAAAGATAGCTATCCCATCCTTAGGATTGATCAGCTAGTGGAGCAACCTTGGGCCATGAGCTCCTCACTTTCATAGATGTCTTCTCTGGTTATAATCAAATTCGAATGACAGTAGAAGATGAGAAAAAAACTACTTTTATTACTAACCATGATTTTTATTGTTACAAGATTATGCCCTTTGGGCTTAAAAATATAGGTGCGACCTACCAGTGCCTAGTAAACAAGATCTTCAAAGAGCAGATCGACCGCAATATGGAGATTTACGTAGATGATATGCTTGTCAAGAGTCGATCTTCTGTAAATCACATCGTTAATCTGAAAGAGACCTTTAGTATGCTTCGAAAGTATAAGATGAAGCTGAACACATTCAAGTATGCCTTTAGAGTAATCTTGGGAAAGTTCTTGAGGTTCATGGTGTCAAAGCACGAAATCGAAGCAAACCCGTAGAAGATCCATGCCATTCAAGAAATGACTATCCCAAAAATAATAAAAGAAGTTCAGCACCTAACAGAGAAGGTAGTAGCTCTGAATCACTTTGTTTCGAGGTCGGCCAAGCGATGTATGCCCTTTTTTCAGATCCTCAAGTAGTCGAAAAACTTCTACTGGACTCTTGAATGCCAACAAGCATTTAAGAAACTAAAAAACTATCTTAGCTCATCTTCTCTATTGTCCAAGCCTAAACTTGGAGAAGAATTATTTTTGTATTTGACTGTCTCTCCTGCAGCCCTTACAGTAGTCCTAGTCGAGAAAGAGATGAAAGTGTAGAGGCCGATCTACTACATAAGCCGAATTTTAGGGGATGCTGAAATCAGGTATACCAAGCTAGAAAAACTAACTTATGCTCTATTGATTGCAGTCCGAAGACTCCGATCTTATTTTCAGGGGCACACCATAACACTCTTCACTGATCAACCCATCAAGGTAATTCTTCATTAGACAAATGCCTCTAGAAGAATAGCAAAATGGGCAATTGAGCTTAAAGAGTTTGACATCAATTTTCAATCTCAGTTGTCAATGAAAGCTCAAATATTGGCCAATTTTGTAGTAGAATGCACCATTCCGGATGAAGTCGAACTTGAGCAGCATGAGATCTCAATGTCCTGTGGCTACAGCCAAACTCCCATAAAGAAAGAACATACCTCCCTAAAGGCTTTTGGATCCTGTATGTAGATGGTTCCTTCAAAGCTTCTAGAGTGGGTGCAGGTTTGATTTTGAATACACACTGTGCTTTGAATTCTCTGTAACAAACAACGGGACAAAATATGAAATCCTAATTATGGGATTAAGGATAGCCAAGGAACTGGAGGCAGATTGGCTGAAAGCTTATAATGACTCTCAATTGGTGGTAGGGCAAGTTAGTGGCGGTTATGAAGCTTGAGAGAAAAGCATAAAGAAGTATCTAAAAAAGTAAGGAGTCTGACCCCGCCTTTTAGCAGTTTTAATATCCAACAGATCCTGAGAATGAAAAATACTAGGGCCAACCTTCTCTCCAAGTTAGCCATGCTGGCTCCAAGTGAATTGTCCAAAAAAGTCTTTTTTAAAGTTATGAAATATCTGAGCTCGGAGGAATCTCAAATTGTAATGCAAGTCGACCAAGAGCCTAGTTGGATTGAACCGTTCCTTGCTTATCTTAAATATGGTGTCCTTCTTTGAGATTCAAAAAAAGCTCGAAAATTGAAAAATCAGACCTTTCGATATGTTCTATATGAGAATAAACTGTATAAAAGATCTTACTCTTTGTCACTCCTAAAGTGTCTCCGATCTTCTGAGATTGATTATGCACTATGGAAGGTGCATGAAGAAATATGTGAAAACCATCTAGGGGCAAGATCCTTATCTTACAAGCTGCTGACAGGGATACTATTGATTGACTATGCATCAGAATGTAGTGGAATATGTGAAGAAATATGACCAGTGTCAGAAGAATGTCAACATTCAAAGATAACTAACCTTCCAACTTACACTTTTGAGCATCCCATGGCCATTTGTATAATGGGGGATGGACATACTCAGACCCTTTTTCATGGCATCCAAACAGCGAAAGTTTCTCTTAATGGCCATAGACTATTTTACTAAATGGGTCGAAGCTGAACTCTTGACAAAAATTGCTAAAGCTAAAGTGCAGGACTTCATCTGAATGTTTATAATCTATAAATTCGGCCTATCTTGGACTCTTATAACTGATAATGGATGCTAGTTTGCTAGAACAAAATTTGCCGAGTTTTGTGAAAATTTAAATATTTTTTACCACTTCACATCAGTAGCTCATCCACAAGCAAACGATAAAGTCAAGATAACAAATAGAACTTGCTTCAAGAGATAAAGGAAAGACTCAAAAAGGCAAAAGAAGCTTGGGTGGATGAACTCTATCATGTGCTTTAGGCTTATAGAACTATCCAAAGATTATCAACTAGGAAAACTCTGTTTGCTCTAACTTTTGGAATGAAAGCAATCATCTTAATAGAGCTTAAATTTCCATCGGTGTGAGTCGTGGCCTTCAATGAACATAGAAACTCGCAAGACCTCAGGGCAAATATTGAACTACTGGAAGAAAAGTGGGAAGAAGCTTGGATCAGGATGGCGGCTTATAAGCAGAAGATGATCCGCTATTACAACTCCAGAGTCAAAAGCAAAATATTTAGAGTAGAAGATCTGGTACTTCAGCGGACAAACATCTCACAGTCGTAGAATCAAGAAAAGCTCGCTCCAAATTGAAAAGGCCCTTATGAGATCAAGAAAATCGTCCGACCTAGAATTTACTACCTAAAAGAACTTGGAGGAGCTATACTTCCACGATCTTGGAACTCAAAAAATCTATGGATGTATTATCAATAACCATATTTCAATAAAATTTCTTTGCTTTAACATCCTTGTCTTTAGTGTATGATTGTGTGATGACGGGATTGAAGGCCTCCGATTCTTAAACAGGAGATTAACCTCGTCTTAACGAGGATGAAGGCCTTTGGTTCTTAAATAGGAGGTCAACTTCATCTTAACGAGGGTGAAGACCTTCGGTTCTTAAATAGAAGAAAATGGGGAGAGGCCCTATCAACGGCCCTTTTTGTGTCCTGGAAACTTCGTTAAGAACAAAAGGTAAATCTTATCCTAACAAAGAAAAAAACTAATTGTATCAGGAATAGGAGAAGGATCTCATCTTGATGCAGAATCGAAGAACTCTGGTTCTTAAATAGGAGGTTAACCTCATCTTAACGAGGGTGAAGGCCTCTAGTTCTTAAATAGAATGTTAACCTCATCTTAACGAGGATGAAGACCTTCGGTTCTTAAATAGAAGAAAATGGGAAGAGGCCCTCTCAATGGCCCTTTTGTACCCCGGCAATTTCGTTAGAAATAGGAGATGAACCTCGTTCTAACGAAAGAAAAAGTCAGCCACATCAGAAATAGGAGGAGAACCTCATCCTGACGTAAAATCGAAGGCCTCCAGTTCTTAAATAGAAGGTTAACCTCATCTTAACGAGGGTGAAGGTCTTCAATTTTTAAATAGGAGAAAATGGAAAGAGACCCTCTCAACGATCATTTTTGCCTCAGCAACTTCATTAAGAATAGGAGGTGAACCTCATCCTAATAAAGAAAAAAGCCAGCTATGTCAGGAACAGGAGAAGGACCTTATCTTGATGCGGAATCGAAGGCCTTCGAATCTTAAATAGAAGGTTAACCTCATCTTAATGAGGGTGAAGACCTCCGATTCTTAAATAGGAGCAAACAAGGAGAGACCCTCTCAATGGTCCTTTTTATGCCCCGGCAACTTCATTAGGAATAGTAGGTGAATCTCGTCCTAACGAAGGAAAAAGCCAACCACATCAGAAATAGGAGAAGGATCTTATCTTGATGCAGAATCGAAGACCTACGATTCTTAAACAAGAGGTTAATCTTATCTTAACAAGGATGAAGGAAAAAGCCAGCCACATTAGGAATAGGGGGAAAATCTCATCCTGATGCAGAATTGAAGGCCTTCGGTTCTTAAATAGGAGATTAATTTTGTCTTAACAAGGATGAAGACCTCTGATTCTTAAATAGGAGAAAATGGAGAGAGACTTTCTTAATGATCCTTTTTATGCTCCAGCAACTTCATTAAAAATAGGAGGTGGATCTCATCCTAGCGAAGGAATGAGCCAGCCATGTCGGGAACAAGATGAGGACCTCATCCTAATGTGGAATCGAAAGCCTATCTAAGTCCTCGACCATGAACAGGGGGGATGTGCATACAAAGTGATGGACTAAGAACAATGACCTAAAGGTGACCCTGAACATCAGGGAAAATGAATGTATCTACTGAGACAATAGTAAAAAAAAAGTAAATAAGATCATTGCATTAAGACAAAGTTTGTTACAAAGCCAAGGTCTACGAGATTGTTTACAAAAGAAAAGAAAAAGCAGAAAGGAACAACCAAAGTCCTAAGAAGAAGGGCTTGAATCCTCGAACTTCGGACTACCGACCCCTGCCATCATAAGAGACTGCTTCAGATCATTAATCTTCTCCTTAAGCTCTTTCCTTGCTAGCAGGCTCTCGTCGAATAATTTATTAACCCTTCAGCAGTCATCCTCAGACTCGCATTTTTCTTTTAGAACCGTCAATTCGGCCTTTGCATCTTTAACGACCTGTCGCTCATAGGTCAATTGGATCTTCAGCTGTTGAAGTTTGGCCTTTTCCTTCCCGTACGTTTTAGAGAGATCACCTAAGGACCTCCTCAAAGAGGCAACCCATTCTGATTCCTTGCTTGCACTGGCCTATTGACTATCGGCTAACTACTTCTGGAGTTGGATCATCTCATTGTTAGCATCTCTGAGCCTTTGTTCAAGTTGAGAAATTTTCTTCATCCAACCCAACCTATAATTGTCTTGTGAAATTTCGACATTATGAAGCTACTTCTGAAGGTCGGTGAACTTCTTCGACCAATCCCAACCATATTGTTCCTTATCAGAGGATCGTGGCGCGCTCCCCTCCAACGACCAAATCTTCTCTCTTACCACATTAAGCTCAACTTCGAGAGAGCTAATCTTCGTAGTCAACGTCTAAGACTTATCGCTAGCATGCTTTTGGATCTTCTCGAGCTCTTTCTCAAAATTACTCTTCTTTCTAATATAGTCCATGGAGTTCTTCCTATGCAAATTACGAACCTCGATCATAGCCTTTAAATAGTTTTTCCTTAATTTTTGAAGTTTATCTTCGACCTTCTTCAATTTCCTTCTAGTTTGATGAACCTCCTTCTTTGGGTGCCTAATATGAGCCTTCAAGAAGACACCTTGAGGCAGAGGATCGACTTTGACAAGGGACTGCATCTAATGCATGAAAAATATAATGAAAAGGTATTGCCAAAAAGAAGTTTACTTTCATTAATTAAAATATTTTGAGTATAGAAAAAGTAAAAAAAAAAAAATACAATAATTAAGAATTTTTTAACCTCGGAAGAAGAAGCAGCTGAGGAGCTCGGTGCTCCCGGGACAGCCTCAGGCTCTAGGGTTGGTTCAGCTGATATGGAAGGAGGTGCAACAGAAGAAAGTTCGATGGATAGGAGATCGACACTTGAAGCAGATGGTCCCGCCTCATCATTAGATCCGTCGTCCAAGAAGTTGAAGTTGAGCTCAGAAAACTTCTCGATCATGTTCTTTTGGCAGAGCTCAAACCCCTTAATGAAGACCACCTCAGCAAAGTCAACTTTAATGTCCTTCATCTCAGAGGAAGCCTTGAAGTCTTGAACTACCTGCACCTTGGCTTCTAAGATCTGCTCCAAAGTTTGCCTCTCCTTTTCGGCCATTTCAACCTCGACCTTCTTCCTTTTTTCGGTCTCCTGGCCGAGCTCCTCCTTCGCCTTGGTCAGGGCCTGTTCGATATTCCGAATTGTCTCTAGAAGGCTCCCGACTTCTATAGACTTCTCTTTGAGGAGGCGATCGATTTCGGCTCGATGCTTTTTCTAAAGCTTCTTTGCCTCTGACCTTTGCTGGTTAAGCTTCTTGATGTTGGCGATCAACTGATGACCCAACTGCAAGAAAAAAAAAGAGATAATAGATTACGCCAATGAACAAGCGCAAGAACAAGTTAGAGAAAGGGGATGAGGTAGTTACCTCAAGGAAGGTCTCAAGAGAGTCTTAGACATGCTCTCCAAGATTGGTACCCACGATCTTATCCACAACTTCGAGCAGGGTGCACCAATTGATTAGAGATTTAATGATCTCTCGATTCTCAAAGGGATTTTCCTCCTGATCCTCGTTGTCGTCGGTGGATCCGCTGGAGTTGGCTTTATGCTTGACCTTTCGAGCGGCCAACCTCTTCCTTTTCTTTTCCACCCCCTTTCTTTTATCGATGGGAGATTCTGGAGCGAGAACTTTGGCAGGGGGACTGAAGGAAATTAGAGGTATTGCAGCATCGGTGGCAGCAATGGCATTGACAGATGCGGCAGAGCTTGAAGCGTTAACCCTCGCCTTCTTTGAGGTCTCACCAGGCACACCGGCTTTCTTCCTCTTATGAGCTTGGAGCTTCTTAGAGAGGAGCTAAAGCCCATCCGAATCCATTTCTGCAATAACAAAAGAATTACAGTTAGAAAAAAGATCAGAAGGCAATTTATGAAGCTCGAAAATGTACCTACTGGGTTGAAGGGACTTAGGCCAAGGTTGAATAAGGTCTGATTCTTTATTAGCTCAGACACAAGAGGAGCTCGGTAATTCCTAAGTCGGGCAGCCGAATTTCGATCCTCTCTTTCTAACTCCAGAGCTCGGCGGATTGAGTCCCTTAGATGTCCCTAGGGTGGAAGTCCTAATTCTAGAGTCGGACAATAAATATAGAAGAACTTCTTCTTTCAATGGAGGAAGGAGCGCCTTTCAATAGTTCTTTCTTGCATAACTGGAGAGAAAGGTACCACTAGTTCTTAGCAGTGGGATGGCGCTTAAAAGTGTAGTAATTCTGAAAGAGAGAGATGGTAGAATGGACTTAGTTCTTAGCAGTGGGATGGCGCTTAAAAGTGTAGTAATTCTGAAAGAGAGAGATGGTAGAATGGACTTCGATAATAATACAAAGGAAAAGAAACCCTACGATAATCCTAAAGGAGTTTGGAACCATGGAGGCTAAAAAAATGTTTAGAAAATGAAAGAGAGCAATCACAAAAGGAGGAAGTGAAAGTCGCAGTCCGACGTGGAAGGCTTTCAGGTACAAGCAAAAGCGATCCGAAGGAGGAGTGCAATATCAGCCGCTTGACTCAGGGAGTTCCAGGTCATATTCTGGGGGTAACCTTATTGAATTCTAACCAGAGACAGTTATTCGGAAGACATGGAGCAAGGGATGGTCTCGGGAATGAAAACCAGACAAGATACCTCCCTAATTTTGGTTTCTACCCTAGGATTTGGGAAGTTCGGCTTGGATGAGTTTTCAGAACCGTTGGACCAAGAAATGCTACAAGACATTTGGAATCAAATCGTGTGAAAAATATCCCAGAAAATCAAAGAAAAAAGGATTGTGAAAATCCTTGAAGAATAGTAAACTCCCAGGAAGAAGCTAAGAACTCCAGAAGTGAAAGAAAAGCGAAGATAAAGAGAGGAAGGGACGAGAGACTAACCTATGTTAGTCGAAGAACTCGAAAGAACGACCGAAAAGGCCGAAGGCTATTGGGAAGGATGCCGGTGATCGGAGAAATCTCGACGGAAAGCAAGCAGGACGGTCGGAGGAAGCGGAGAATAGAGGGAGAGGAAAAGCATGGGTGAAGATGAGAAGTCGAAGGAAGAAAGGCTTTAAATAGCCGAAGAAACACAGGACGATTATATTTGCAGGTCTTCTTCAATCAATCCCGACCTGCCATGCATCCGAACCATCATGTCTACCCCTAACAACTGATGAAATATTTATGACGCCGTACTCAGAACTCCATGTCGAAACGAATTTTGGAACGGAACGTCCTCTCAAGTCGTTCATCCATTAAGAAGCTTCGACGTCGATCAAAAAAAGCCAAAATTTTTTGTCTTTTGAGCGCGAGAACCTATAAAGAACTTTGGCATTTGCATTTGTACTTCCTTCTTTTGAAACTTCAAACTCGGGAGTAGGAAGACTAGTATTGGTGATAAAGTCGCTCCTATTGAAGTTCGGCAATTTATTCAATTTCGGCATGACCAGTCCAAGGCGTAATGACAAAACCGAACTTCAACCAATAGGTTTTTCTACTACAATCTATTTCGGATGGTCGATCTCCAACTCGCATACATCGAATGACCTTCTCAACCATGATTATTAACTCCATTGATTAATTGGAGAACTTACCTGATCTGGACGAACTTGAACAGTAAAATTAGCTATCTTCCACTGAACAACAAGACTTAAGTATCAAAGCCCAACCCATCCGACTTTGCTTGGCATTCCAGTCGTCCAGTGGATTCCTTTTAGTCGAACTTTTTTCAGTCGAACTTCTTTTAGTGGTTGAACCCGCCATCATATATTATGCACCTCAGCCGAGTGGACTTAAACAGTAGAAGGACCTCGTCGTCTACACAAGTTTAACTTCCTACTCAGCGAATATCAGCCATCCTGTAGACAACCTTGGAGATGTTCGAACCTCTCCAGAACTGCTGGATATAGTTCTTCACTGTTAACTGCTTGCTCGAATCTTTCTAGAACTACTGGATATAGTTTTTCACTGTTAACTGCTTGCTCGCAGGCGAAGAAGTTTCATCTGAATTTCAACTATTAATCTCTAACGGACTGGTAAGTCGTAATAACGGACACCATTTTCTATAACAAACTTCACATGGCCTTGCATGACCTACTAGCAGATGGTTATGGTTGTTACTGTCATTCTATTATGAGCTTCGCCTATTTAAAGAACTTTATAGATACATCTTCTTCTCTAAACTCTTATTTTCTTTCCAAAACTTCTAAGTGTTCCATTTCTATTGTTTAGAAAACTGACTTAACTATCGGAGGATCTTATCAGAATTATCTCCATCTCTGATTTGGATAGGTTCCAGCGATGATCTTATTTTTTCTAACTTCATTCATTTTCAACGTTTGCTATTTCTAACATCAATAGGTTTTGATTGAATTTTTTTTTTAAGGTATATGAAATTTTGTGCTCCTACGATAACAATCTGTGGGGCTATCTCATGAGGATCGCTAGAGGATGGCATTTTCGATAGAGGAACCACAATGGCATTCTGCCTCCATCGTTGCCATTGACCATTTTAGGCATCGGCTGTTCGTATCTTCGCCGTCCATCATCCACCAATGTTCCGCATCGGTGACTCCGCCGCATAGGTCGACATATGGTGCTATAGTGTATAGATTTCTTTATCTATCAATATCTATCTATGCACCTGCGTATACAATACATGAAAGGAGGGTTCAGAGCTCTCGAGGCACCACGTGTCGAGCTCTGAACTCTCCATAATATATATATTTTTAATCTCTCGCAGCGTTTTTTTTTTTATAATTTTCGGCGCATCCTTCCTCTTGGGTCTTCCCGAGCTCTCGCGGACGCTCGCCTGTTCCCCGCTCCAATCGCCTTGCTTTCCTTCCAGAAAAAGAGAGACGTCGATCTCATCTTGCTCTCCTCGCCGCCACCTCCCGCCGGTCTCCGCCGTGGCCTTCCTCCCCATCGTCACCGGCGTCGGCCTTCCTCTCCGACCTCCCTCAGGTGCTTTCCTTCTCATAAAAGAAATTAAAAAAAAAAAAAGGAAAAAAGCAAAATCAAACCCAGCCGGAATCTAAGCAACGCCTTCGAGCTCTCTTCCTTACCACAGATCTCTCTGAAGAAAAAATATAATCAATCCACGTGGGAAGAGCTTACCTTTTAACTTTTCCGTCTTTCCTTTGTTTTCCTTGATTTTCTTGAGAAAAAACCCCAATCAAAACCTAAGAAACCCCTCCGATCTCAGGTGCTCTCCTCCTTCCCACACATCCGAAAAAGAGAAAGAAAGATGTGAAAAGAAAAAAAAAAGGATCAATCTTCATGGAAAAAGATTTCACCTTTTAATCTTTTTCTGTTTTTTCTTTTGTTTTCGTTGATTTTTCCTGTTCCCCTCCTCTGTGATTCCTCTGTTTTTTTCGTTCTTAAGTCCCAGTCGAGTGCGTGGAAGGCTTGGAGCGGTGGAATAGGGAAATTTAGATGATAGCTAGGGTTATGTGATGGTAGTTTTATAAAAGAGTTTAAAGGATATAAATATATTATCAATTATCAATATAGAAAGGAAATACCCAACTCAAAACCCCAGCTATCGTCTAAGCTTCCCTTTTCGGTCACTCCAAGCCTCCGACCCCGTTGGGACTCCTGAAAAAATTTTAGAGTGAGATCTTTCCCTACATAAATGATTTTTTTTCTTTTCGCCTCTTTTTTTTAATCATTTCAATATCTTTTTCACAGATCTGTGGGAAAGGAGAGCACTTGAGAGAGATTAAAGAGGTTTTAGGTTCCGATTGGGTTTTTTTTCTGAACTATGTGGGATTTTGTGCGAGCTGTGGCGGTGTGAGTTGGTTCCTTGAGGTTTTGAGAGCTTAATCTGGATAGAAGCATCAAATTTTGTAGGGTGGGGCTCTGTTCTCATGATAACAATGTGGGGCTTATCTGATGGGGATCACTGGCAGGTGGCATTTTCAGTGGAGGCATGATGGAGGGAGGTGGGAATTTTGTTTTTTTACTATATAGGGAGAGTTCAGAACTCTGAAAAAAGAAGAAGAAAAAAAATCGATCAATCTATGCGAAAAAAACGTCTTGCCTTTTAAGTTTTTCCATCATTCCTGATTTTTTTAATGTTTTTTCCTGATCTTTCTTCTACTTTTTTCATTTTCAGGTGTCTCAATTGAGTGATTTTTTTTTCCAAGCAGCGGCAGTACTTTTTCAGAGAAAGGTAACGTTACATGATGATTTTTTTTTTTTTTTTTTAATATTTTTTTAATATTTTTTTTGCTATTTTGTTAGTTATTGGAGGATTCAAAGGATCAAAAAGGATGGTCTTTAGAGTACTCAGTGGAATCAGATAGGGTTAGCAGTGTTGTTTCTTATTTATTGTTCGTTTTTTTTCTAATTGTTGTTTTTTTGTGGTTTCATCAGTTTGCTTGAGAAGAAACTAAGAGAATTAAGCCAGAAAAGGTGAGTTGCATATCTCTCTCGCTTTTTTTTTAATTAATGGTGTGTTTGATCATTCATTATGCTTTGTATTCCTTCATCAGTTTAATGGAAAGGTGACGATAGGTTTTCGATAGTTTTTAGATTTTTCGGTCCATCATATGAGAAATGGTGTTTGATTTCTCATCAAAAATGTAGGAGGATTGCTGTTTGTGTTTGGGCAGCCTTGCACTACATCTACAAACATCATTTGAGGGAGGAAAGGACAAAGGGTTGCTGCCATAGTGATAGCCTTTCACGGTAAAAAGGGTGTGGCATGGTTGCTGTTTACATTCGGCAACCTTCCAGTGCTCAAACCAAAAAGGAAGAAGCAATGTAGGAAAGAAATGGTCCGATTTAAGGATTGGGTGAGGTATTAGTGAACAAAGAAAAGGAAGAAATCAAGGTATTGAATTAGTGAATTGGGTGTGGGCTAATGGGTGGAGAAATTTGATTATTCAGTTCCAACTCAACGGCCCATGTATTTCGTGTTGATGGGTATCGGGTTAACAGGTGGGTGGATCCAACACTATGTGGATTCGAGTTATTGGATTGGCGGGTGCGCTAATCGAGTTCTAGATGGTTGGGTTTATGGGGTTAAGATCCGGTTTGGGTTAGGGGTTAGGTTAGGGTTGAGTTTAGGGTTATGGTTTAGGATGGGGTGAGTATTTGGGTTTAGGTTGAGTTTAGGATTGGTGGTTGGGTTAGGGTTGAGTGTAGGGTTTGGGTTTGGGCTAGGGTGGGTGTTTGGGTTAGGCTTAGGGTTAGGGGTCAAGTTAGAGTTAGGATGAGGATCAGGGTTCGACTTAGAGACAAGGCTCGGGTTAGAGTTAGAGTTTTGGAGGTGGAATTGGAGAAGATGATGGAAAAAGGAAGGAAAATAGAAAAAATAAACTATGGAGAAGGTGAGAAGAAGATTAGGATTTGGATTGGAATGCATAAATAAATGAAATACAAATAAAAAAAGGAAGAATGATAAGTAAGAGAATATGAAAAAAACGGTTAAAAATAATAGATGGTGAAGGTGAGATTTACCTTGAATGGATTCGGATGGAGTTTAGGATGTAGGCATCGGTCGAAGTGGAGCATAGAGGGATTAGTCCAAAATGAGTACAGAGAAAATAGCCTGGAGAGTAGCCATTATGATCTTTGGTTGTAACATAATAGGGATGAACAACCTCGAGACTTGCCGAAGGGATGAGTAGTGGGCGGCATTGAGCATAGTATTCTCTGATGTATCGTCTCGAGGGAGGATATAAGCAAGGAAAAAGAGCACCAATGCATTGTCTAAACAAGGAAAGGGGATCGAGATCTAGCGAGGAAATGGAACAGAAAAGTGGTGATGAGAAGGGGAAGAAAGGTGTGGTGGTGGACCAGCGAGAAACGAAGGAAATATCTGATGAGTGGTGATGGAGAAGGGGGGTAGAGATGAGACAGTATCAACACCAAAGAAAAAAATGCATCTATGATAATTTAATTTTAAGCAATTTATTTTTTTGGCTATAATAATCATTTTATTTAATTATGATACACATGCAAGTTTATAACATAGTAATGCAATATTTAATTTTTGATTTTCAATACAATTGAAGAAAAGAGTTTTGAAAAAGAATTGACGATCGTGTAAGTTTCTAAAATAATATTGTATATCATGCATATTTTGATTTAAAAAATTTTATAATTATTTACTTTATTTCTTTCACATTTTGATCAAGTCCGCTACGTAGCGCGGGGCTCTTACTAGTATAATACATGAAAGGAGAGTTCGAAGCTCTCCTAGTGCGCCACGTGTCGAGCTCTAAACCCTTAATGTTTTTTTTATAAAAATCTCCGGTAGCGTTTGCCTTTTCTTTTCCCTTTTTCTATCGAATCCATTCCGAGTCGTCTAGATTGTTCTCAAGCTCTTGCAGACGCCCGCCTCCCCTCTCCTAGCTGTCACCTCCCATCGGTCTTTGCTGTCATCTTCCTCCCCATCGTCACCGACGTCGAGCTTCCCCCTCTAATCTCCCTCAGGTGCTTTCCTTCCCACAGGAGGCCGATCTCATCCCTGCTCTCCTCGCCTTCACCTCCTACTGGACTTTGCTGTCGCCTTCCTCCCCATTGTCATCGGCGTTGGCCTTCCTCTCTGACCTCCCTCAGGTGCTTTCTTCCCATAGATCTTTGAAAAAAAAAGAAAAGAAAAAAAAGGCAAAAAAGAAAGGAAATACCCAACCATCGTCTAAGCTTACAATACATGAAAGGAGAGTTCGAAGCTCTTCCAGTGCGCCACGTGTCAAGCTCTAAACCCTCAATGTTTTTTTTTAAAAATCTCCGGTAGCGCTTGCCTTTTCTTTTTTCTTTTTCTATTGAATCCATTTCGAGCCGTCTGGATTGTTCTCGAGCTCTCGCAGACGCCCACCTCCTCCCCCCTCCTAGCTGTCACCTCCCATCGGTCTTCGTCGTTGTCTTCCTCCCTATCGTCACCGGCATCGAGCTTCCCCATCCAATCTCCCTCTGGTGTTTTCCTTCCCACAGGAGGCTGATCTCATCCCTGCTCTCCTTGCCCTCGCCTCCTGCTGGTCTCCGCCGTCGCCTTCCTCCCCATCGTCATCGGCGTCGACTTTCCTCTTTGACCTCCCTCAGGTGCTTTCTTCCCATAGATCTCTGAAAAAAAGAAAAGAAAAAAAGGCAAAAAAGAAAGGAAATACCCAACCATCGTCTAAGCTTTCCGCTTCGATCGCTCCAAGCCTCCCACCCAGTTGGGACTCTTTAGGATGGAACAAATTGAGGAAAAAAACAATATATGTGGGAAGAGGTCTTATGTTCCCTCTTTCCTTTGTTTTTGTTGGTTTTTCCTATGTCCTCATATGCTTGAGAAAAAAACCCCGACTAGAACCAGATAGAGCTGTCAAGATGGGCTGGCCCGCCTCGACCCGCCTCTAAATGGGGTGGGGCAGGGCGGGTTGGCCTGTTTAACTGGCGGGTTAGAAAAACCCCAACCCAACCCGACCTACCATGGGCTGCGGGTTAAATGGGCCAACCCACCATAATTTCTGCCCCCTAAAAAAAAAAAAATATAAAATAGCAATATAAATAGAAATTTATATTCAATTCAAGCTCAAATCAAAGTTAAATACTTAATATAACTCAAATTTAAATACTTAATACAATGTAAACTTAAAAGACTTAAAATTCTAATTTTCAAACTAATTTAGAGACAAATCAAAGTCCCAAATCAATATATATATATATATATATATATATATATATATATATATATATATATATATATATATATATATAAAGGCGGGCCAATCCACCGCGACCCATTCCGAACCCATCACAACCCACAACCCAAATGGGGCGGGTTATCTAACCCACTTTTAGATGAGTTGCTAAAACATAAACCCAACCTATCCCGTTTACATGGTCGGACGGGCCAACGCGACGGGCCCAACCCAAATTGACAGCTCTAGAACTAAACCCCTTCGATCTCCCTTAGGTGCTCATCTCCGAAAAGGGAAAGAAATGAGAAAAAAAAAGCAAAAAAAAAAAAAAAAAAAAAAACCCAACCAGAACCAAACCCCTCCGGTCTCCTTCAGGTGCTCATCTCCAAAAAGGGAAAGAAATTGGAAAAAAAGCGAGAGTTCAAAGGTCTCTCAGTGCACCACGTGTCGAGCTCTGAACCCTCAATTTTTTTTCTAAAACTCTCCGTTAGTGTTTGCCTTTTCTTTTCCCTTTTTCTATGGAATCCATTCTGAGCCGTCTGGATTGTTCTTGAGCTCTCGCAGACGCCCGCCTCCCTCAGGTGCTTTCCTTCTCACAAGATGCCGACTCATCCCTGCCCTCCTCGCCTTCACCTCCCGCAGGTCTCCGCCGTCGCCTTCCTCCCCATCGTCACCAACGTCGGCTTTCCTCTCCGACCTCCCGTAGGTGCTTTCTTCCCATAGATCTTTGAATAAAAAAAAATGAAAAGAAAAAAAAGGCAAAAAGGAAAGGAAATACCCAACCATCATCTAAGCTTTCCTCTTCGGTTGCTCCAAGCCTCCCACCCAGTTGGGACTCCTGAGAACAAATTGAGGACAAAAATCAATATATGTGGGAAGAGGTCTTATGTTTCATCTTTCCTTTGTTTTCGTTGGTTTTTCCTATGTCCCCATGTGCTTGAGAGAAAACCCCAACCAGAACCAAACCCCTCCGATCTCCCTCAGGTGCTCATCTCCAAAAAGGGAAAGAAATGAAAAAAAAAGCGAAAAAGAAAAAAAAAACCCAACCAGAACCAAACCCCTCCGGTCTCCCTCAGGTGCTCGTCTCCCAAAAGGGAAAGAAAACCCCAACCAGAACCAAACCCCTCCAGTCTCCCTCAGGTGCTCATCTCCCAAAAGGGAAAGAAATGATAAAAAAAAAAGAAGCGAAAAGAAAAACAGTGATCAATCTATGTGGGAAAAGGTCTTACCTTTTTATTTTTTCCGTCTTTCTTTTGTTTTCGTTGATTTTTTGTATGTTTTCCCCGGTGGTTCCTCTGTTTTTTTTCTATTCTCAGGAGTCTCAATCAGCTGTGGGAGGCTTGGAGCTGCCAAATAGGGACGTTTAGACGATGGCAGGTTTTTGTGTTGGTACCTATAATAAAGAGTTTAAAGGATATAAATATATCATCCGTTAATTTGAAAATAGACATAACTTAATTGACAAGATAATGGGTTGGGCCATCTAAAGATTTGGAGTTCAAATCTGTGGCGGTGTGGGTTGGTCCCTTGAGGTTTTGAGAGCTTAATCTGGTAGAAGCATGATATTTTGTAGGGCATGGCAATTTTTGATCAAATAGATTCTTCTTTTGTTACCAGAAAAAAAAATTCAATTTATGGGGCTCCGTTCTCATGATAACAATGTGGGGGCTATTTGATGGGGATCGTCGGCAGGTGGCATTTTCAGTGGAGGCATGATAGCGGTGAATGGGGGCCATTGTATATTTTTTTTTCTTTTTAACTATATATGGAGATATCAGAACTCTGAAAGGGGAAAAAGAAAAAAAAAAAAATCAATCTATGCTAGAAAAGGTCTTGCCTTTTAAGTTTTTCCATCTTTTCTGATTTTTCTATATTTATTTCTGATTTTTCTTCTGCTTTTTTCATTCTCAGGTGTCTCAATCAGGTGGTTTTTTTTTCTAAGCAGTGGCAGTGCTTTTTTCGACTCAACAGAGAAAGGTAACATTACGTTATGTTTCTTCTTTTTTATTATTATTATTATATTTTTTTGTTATTTCGTTAGTTATTTGAGATTCAAAGGATTAAAAAAAAGGTGGTCTTTAGAATGCTCGGTGGAGCAAGATAGGATTGGTGGCATTGTTTTTTATTGATTGTTCTTTTTTTTTTAATTATTGTTTTTTTGTTGTTTCATCATTTGCTTGAGAAGAAATTAAGAGAATTGAGTCAGAAAAGGTGAGTTGCATATCTTTCTCTTTTTTTTCTTTTTTTTTTTGTGGTGTTTTTGATCATTTATTATGCTTTGTATTCCTTCCTCAGTTTAATGGAAAGGTGCTGATGGGAATTCAGCAGCTTTTAGATTTTTCGGTCCATCATATGAGAAATTATATTTGGTTTCTTATAAAAAATACAGGAGGGTTGTTACTTATGTTTGGGCAGCTTTCCACTCCATCCATAACATCATTTGAGGGAGGAAGAGACAAAGGGTTGTTGGCATGGTCTGATAGCCTTCCAGAGTAAAAAGGATGTGGCATGATCGTTGTTCACAGCCAGCAGCCTTCCAGTGCTCAAATCGAGGAGGAAGAAGCCATATAGGAAATAAATGATCCGATACAAGGATTGGATGAGGTATTAGTGAACAAAAAAAGGGAAGAAGCTAAGGTGTTGAATTAGTGAATCAGGTGTGGGCTAACAGGTAGAGAAATCAGATTATTGGGTTCTAGCTTAATGGGCCCATGGATTTATCAGGTTAACGGGTTCGTGGATCCAACTCTATTTGGATCCAAGTTATCGAGTTGGGGGTGCACTAATCGAGTTCTATATGGTTGGGTTTGTGGGTTGGTTCGGTTAGAGTCAGGGTTTGGTTAGGGTTAGGGTTAGGGTTGCATTTAGGGTTATGGTTTTGGGATGAGGTGGGTGTTCGGGTTAGGGTTAAGTCTTGGGTTTGGGTTTGGGCTGGGGTGGGGGTTAGGGTTAGGTTAGAGTTAGGGTGAGGGCTAGGGTTAGGGTTCAGCTTAGAGTCAAGGTTCGGGTTAGGTTAGAGTTTTGGAGGTGGAATTGGAGAAGACGATAGAAAAAGGAAGGAAAATATAAAAAAATAAACGGTGGAGAAGGTGAGAAGAAGTTTAGGATTTGGATTGTAATGGAGAAATAAATGAAAAAAAAAGAAAGGAAAATGATAAGCAAGAGAATATGAAAAAGGGTTAAAAGTAATAGATGGTGAAGGTGAAATTTATCTTGAATGGATTCGATTGGAGGTTAGGATACAAGTGTCGGTCGAAGTGGAGCACAGAGAGACTAGTCTGAAATGAGCAAAGAGAAAACAGCTAGAGAGCAACCGTTATGATCTCTGGTTGCAACTAATAGAGATGAATAGCCTCGGGACTCGCTGGTGGGACAAGTAGTGGGTGGCATCAGGCATAGTATCCTTTGATGTACCATCTCAAGGGAGGAAATGAGCGGGGAAAGCACCAATACATTCTCTGAACAAGGAAGGGGGATTGGGATTCCATGAGGAAAGGGACAGAAAAAGTTGTGATGAGTGGGGGAGAAAGGTGGGATGGCGAAGCAGTGAGAAATGGTGGAAAGATCTGACGAGTGGTAATAGAGAAGGGGGATGGTGGAGTGGGGAAGTAGTGGGAAAAGAAAAAAATTGAGAAAAAAATCAGCCAATTGGTAGTGGGGAAGAGGGGAGGGGAGAGAGAGGTGAGGAGCCAGCAGCGGTGGGGTGGATTTAGGGAAGGGTAAAATTAAGTTTTTAAAAAATCTAGGTCGTATAGAAATTCTACACTATCCTAATCTATAGATCCTATAAAAATTATAGGATTATTCATATGTCCGCATGGATCTTTTTATAAGAGAACAATCTAAAAAGATGGTTGCATGGTTATATTGTGCGGATGCTTGCATAAAATAGATTGTTTATGCTTATTCTATGCAGGTATTCTCATAAAATGGTTTATGTGGAAATTAGGGTCTCTATTTTTTTCTAAAACTTAAAAATATTTTTTGGCCAATATTTTAAAAAATTATTTGTTCTATTTTTCTTTGGTGGTGATGTTGATGCCATCTTTTTTTTAAAAAATAATTTATTATTATGTAATTTTATTTGTGATTTATTTTTCAATTAGAGAATAAAATTATTATTTCCTAAACCTATGATCCAAATTTTTTATAAATAATACTATGGATTAGTATTTGTATGTTAGTTAGTTTTATATTTTTCTATTTCATGAATTATGCTTATAAATAAATTTATAATTAAATTCATTGTTGTTTTCAAGTTTTGATAATAATAATTTAGTGTCCTTACTTTAAAAAAAAAAAGAATTGCAGTGTTTGATGTTTTGATATTGGTATTTGTTTGTGGATATAGATTATGATTAGCATCTTAAAAAAATAATTAATTTATTTTGTTTTATGCATTCAAAATTTAAAATATTATTTATAATTGCTAGAAAATATTTAAAGAAATATATTTATGCTTTTCTTTTACATGTAAAATAAAAATTATTTTTTAAAAAAAATATTTCTTTATTAAAGTACTGATTTTATGATCTACTGTAATTGCAAGCATGGATTTAATTAAAATTTCGTCGAAGGTTCTGCTGTAGGAGATTACCGTTAAATTAGGTCTTATGCAACCGGTTATGGATTACAAGTTTTGAAAGAAGTATTGATCGTAATTCTTGAAAAACACGTCTATTCAGAATTTTTTTCGTCGATCACTCAGAAATTATCACTTCTTACAATTTAGTACTGAACTCTTACAATAAATATTTTATTGCATATTTACTTTTTTTAAGAAAAATCTAAGTTTTCTTTCATTGTATAGCGATGAGATAGTATCACCACCAAAGAAAAAAAAGCATCCAAGGTAATTTAATTTTAAGCAATTTATTTTTTCACTATGATAGTCATTTTATTTAATTATAATATACATGCAAGTTTATAACATAGTAATGCAATATTTATTTTTCGATCTTCAATACAAGTAAAGAAAAAAGTTATGAAAAGAATTGACGAGTAAGTTTCCAAAACAACGTTGTATATCATGCATGTTATGATTAAAAAAAAATATAATTATTTATTTTATTTATTTTATATTTTTTATCAAGTCCGCTGCGTAGCGCGGAGCTCTTGCTAGTATCAACTTTATACCTAATGGTTGGGGCTATGTTTGTATGGAACTAGATTCGATTTGGGTAATTTGTAATTGGGTTCATAGCAAATTTTGCGGGTATCCTACTGTTGTCGCTGGGCTCTTTTCCTCTTTCCTCTCGAAGAACCGATCCCTACTAACATCATTGGTAGTCTCTGTGCCTCCATCGCCTCCTGGATCCCTGAAGCTCATCCCTCGTCGTCGATCATTGGTTGTCGGCTATTGATCCAATTTGAAGGCAAAGGTCTCTCTGCCCTCTAGTTCATCTTTGTTCTCGTTTGAGCCTGTTGCTGGTTTCCATTACCATGATGTCTCATGGCCAACCGCCGTTCCATCACCATGATTGGCCCAGCCTAACCAGCCTCCTATTAGGCCCCTCGCTGTGGAGTCTGAATCCCACCTCTCACCACCAGCCTATCCACCTCCGCCGCTGCTGCCTTGAGCAGCACCGGTGGCGACATCACCTTCTTCTTGCCACCATTGGACTACTGGGCCCGTGGTGGCTCCACCTTCTTCTCAGCCTTCTAATACTCGAGCCAGCCCTGGTCCAATTGGTTTCAAAGGTGGGGTTGGTGGTGGTGGATGCTGGAAGTTTGGCCGGGGTGGCAAGCAGAGGAGTAGTCTTGCTTGGGCTTGGGATTGTTAGCGGGTGCATGAGGGGCAAGGGGAGGTTTTCGTGAAATTTCAGTGGTGAGTGGGGAAGAATTGAGGGTGGAAGGGAGCGATGGATTGGAGATGTTAAGGGATTTGGGGACGATGCCGGGCATCCTGTCCTATTATATTTCTTATATATATATATTTTCACTGGCTAAATTAATACAAGTAGTGGATTTTCTTTCTTTGATAGACATGTGGTGGATTTGGATAAGGGTGCTTGAGTGATACAGTTTGAACCACCTACCCCATCCTCCTCCTGACTCTAGGGCACATGGTTGCAAAACCTACCCTCTGGACTGCCGCCTCCATCCCAGGTAGTACTGCTGCCTCGGGTTTGGAGTGCAACCTCCAAGACCTTCTCTAGTAGGGGATGTCGATTGCTTCTATCAGAGAACCATCACCCATCGGAGCTGAGATTGGTCTTCAGTTACTCCATTATAAATAATAGACCCTGAACCCAAGATTGTTGGTTGCTTTTGTTGTTGTGATGTGCTGATCTTTAGAGATTAAGAAGCATGTGAAAGGCATCAGCTTTTTGTGTCGATCTATATGTCGAGTTCATCTAGGCTCTAAGTTTTTTATTCTGAGTTATTCATCTGATTTCCCCTTTTATAGTCATGACATTGTTAAGTAGGCTAAAAGGTACATGCATGAGAACGATGGATTCTGGTATCTGAAGTCAAATTCTTTCCTGATTTGATGGCCCTTTGTATTTTTAGTACAAACAAGTCAAGTTAAAACTTATTAAACTCAGATTTTTTTTTTTTTAGAAATTATTATTATCTGTTAATGTTACTATATTATTTTGTGATGGAGAAATTCTTTTTGTTATGTGAAAATTCTGAAAATTTTGCAAAATGATTTGGTTCATGGAAGAAAAAAGTGATTCTTGAGTTCATGTTTATTGCTCCTGAGATTTTCTTCATGTATTTGTGGTATACGGTTGTTTCTGTTTCCATAGATATTAATTATAAACTAAGCCAAATTTACTTTGATGTGGTCTTTATTTATCTAAATCAAGCTAACATATTCCATTGCCTCAAGGATATGAGATCATTATCAAAATAATTCTGAGTCGGGAAAAAGGCTACATATGGAGCCTTGCAAGAGGAGGCTCAATGTCTGTAAATTCCTGTTTTCGTATTGGAAAAAAAAATGCTATGGAGTGTCGGTCAGTTCACATTATGTTCCTTTGCTGACATGGCACTCTTTTGCATGTTGTGATTTGATCAGCCCACAAATTTGGTGAATTGCACCAATTCCCTCCTGCCATGTCTGCATGCAGAACTTTTGCTGTTTGACTGGCACCTTTCATGTATGTTTTTTTGCTTATGAGTGTAAAATTGATGAAACCAGTATTTGATCATATTTGAAGTTGTTTTCCGGTTGGATTGATATCTAATCTACTTTCTTGATTTCGAATATTATTTTTAAATTCACACAAGTTTATTTGTCCTTTTGCATTCGAATATGTATTTCCACAGGATGATATTATGTTCTATCATGTGGAATGAACATATGGGTGCCTTTTAAGTTCCTTATTCTTTTGTGAACCTCTTTACTTTTGTCTCTAGATATTCATCTTCTATGATTTAAGATGGGATCGGAGAGCTTGAATTTGGAGGAGAGGTTAAAGTCACTTCTCTGCCAGCTCCAGACTGAATCTGGGATCCTTGATCGGATAGTGTATAAGGGAAAGAATCAACACCGCCGCTGCTCCTACTTCCAGTACCTCTTGAAGGTCTTTGATCTTTATCTTCCTTGCCTTTATCTCAATTATTATCTCTAATCTTGTTGTAATTCAGTTTATAATGCTTGATAACCAGGTGAGAAGGGATGTGAGACTCCTGCAGTCTGCAGGGCTAGGGGAGGTTTTGAATGTCCTATTCCCTATTATTCATTGCAGAAAACCTGCTCAAAATGCTTTTCAGAAGATGCGGTAACATTTTCTCTTTTTAACAAATGTGTTCTACTAATGATGCTTAATATGCGTGCTGGTGAATATGGAGTCTTCACATATGGTTGAGATAAAAATTGCTTTTTTCTTACAATCATTCATGCATTTTTTTAGATTCGAGATCCCCATGAAGCTATCTTAGATTTATGTTATTTTAGACATCTTCCTCTATAGAAATTCTTTTTCACTGTTTTCTTATATTTAATGATCTTCATAGTGTGCTAAATTACAATCGCGCGCGCACATATATATACACACATATGTATGCATCTATACATGTATATATATATATGTATGTATGTATGTATGTATGTATGTACATGCATACATATACATACATATCTGTATACATATGTAAGTGCACATATGTACATAGATATACATATATATACATATACATCTATATATACATATATACATATACATATACATATATGTACATATACATGTATTGATGCACACATGCATACATATGTATGTATATGTCTACATATACATACATACATACATACATATATATATATATATATATATATATATATATATATATATATACATATATGTACATGTACATATACATATATGTACATGTACATGTATTAATGCACACATGCATACATATGTATGTATATGTCTACATATATATATGTATATATATATATGTACATATGTATGCATGTGTGCGTCAATACATGTATGCATATACATATGTATACATATATATATATATATATATATATATATATATATATATATATATGTTTATCTATGTACATACGTATGTGTACGTATACGTGTACGTATGTACATAGATATACATATATATACATATACATCTATATATGCATATATACATATCCATATACATACATGTATGTATATACATATTCATATACATACATGTATGTATATACATATTCATATACATACATGTATCTACATGTACATGTATGTATATATAGATATATACATAGATATATATACACACATACATATATATACATATATGTATATATATATATATATGTATATATATACATGTATGTATATATATCTATATATATTCATAGATATACACACATACATATATATACATATGTATATATCTATGTACGTGTACATACATACATATATATATATATATCTATGTATATATCTACGTATACGTATGTACGTACATACGTATATATGTATATATATTGTTGAGGATAAACCTCGCTCCTGCTGAAGTCCAGTTTGGTGCTCAGCCTGAAGCGACCGGTAGCCACGGAAGAGCTTCAGCGGATGGGTCTTGGCCGAACTCCTACAGCCGGCTGAACTGCCTAGCGATCGAGCTCCTTCGGTCTCTCAGCGGTCGGGCTTTAGCCGAACTTCCTTCAAGCTTCCCCTTCGGCCGGACTTCTTCGGAAGCTCGTTCCAGACATCCTTCGATCGGACTTCTTCAGGAGTCGGACTCCTTCCAGACATCCTCTTCGGTCGGTTGAGCTCCTACCGAACTCCCAGCGATCGAGCCTTAGCCGCGCACCTCCAATCAGACGCCTACGGGAGTCGAACTTCCTCCAAGCTTTCCCTTTGGTCGGACTTCTTCGAGAGCTGGACTCGTTCTAGACATCCTTCGACCGGACTTCTTCAGGAGCCGGACTCCTTCCAGACATCCTCTTCGGCCGGTCGAGCTCCTACTGAACTCCCAGCGATCGAGCCTTAGCCGCGCACCTCCAGTCAGACGCCTATGGGAGCCGAACTCCTTCCGAGCTTCCTTTTTAGGAGTCCGAACTCTTTCGAAATGGGTACACGTCAAAGCCCTTCAACCCGGCTCCGAGCGGCTCAATATCAAGACAGCTGCAGCCATCACAATCAGTCTGCTGCAAACGACAGCGATCCGCTATTAGGCGGCGATGGCTGTCACCATCAACCCAGTGCAGACGGCGTCTTTCCCTGGGACTGACTCCGTCGGACCTCGAGCGGCCCACCAGCACGTGGCTACAGCTGTCACCATCAAGCTCTGCCTATAAAAAGGATCCTCCAGATACGCTAACTCGGATCTCTGATCTCTAAGCTCTAAGCTCTCTTCTTCTTCTCTAAGCTCTGTGGAACTCATTCTTGAGCACTCCATTTCTGTTGGCCAGAGCGGACTTGATCGTCGGAGGGTCCTGCCTGGGCCACCTTCCATCGGCTCCGGACGGGACTTTGTTTTGCAGGTCCCCGACGACGACCTCGTCCACCTCCGCTCCAGCTGATTTCGACGACGACCAGTTTCTGCGTCAACAGATTGGCGCTAGAAGGAGGGCCTCGAACCTCCGAGGTCCCCTTGTTCTTAAAGGAGTGCTCGGCGATGATTTCTCTTTTCCCTCTTCGGAGATTTCTCTTCTTAGAGTTCTTTCCCGAAGAATGCCTCCTAGGAGAGCCTCGACTCGATGATCGACGGCCTTCGTGGCCCGATCCCATTCAGATCCGCCTGCTTCTGCTTCAACCCCAGCAACTCAGGTTCCATCTGTACCTATGGTAGATGTGAAGCAGTTCAACCTGCTTGTCCGACAGGTCCGTGGCCTTACGGATGCAATGCGGGGCATGCAGCAGCCTCCGGCGGCGACTCCACTAGGAAATCCGCCATCCGAATGTCGAAAATCGGCCCTAAAGAAGGGTACTCGGGTCGGTGTACCCGCCGCCCCTTGGAAAGAAAAATAGAGAGTCGGGGATCCGTGTTCGGATCATGGTTTTTCTTTGGAGGAGATCTTTTCCGTTTGTAGCCGGAAGTCCCCAAAGATCTGCGACCAAGACGACGCCCTTGATCACAGACTGCGGAAGATGGACCGACGGATTGAAGAGCTCGACCACGTCGCTCCGGCTCATCATGTCGACGTCCGCGCCGATTCTCCTTTCTCCCTCTAGATTATGCAAGAGCCCGTCCCATCGAATTTCAAGCTCCCTCAATTTGAAAGCTACGATGGAATCTCTGATCCGATTGATTATCTGGAGGCTTTCCGGACCATGATGCTACTCCACGGTGCTTTAGCAGCGAGAAATTGGTACTCGACGTTGAAGCCGAGTACGATCTTCTCTTTTGACTAGATAAGCAGTCAGTTCGCGGCTCACTTCATCAGCAGCCGACATCCGTGCCGAGGTTCGGATTCCCTGATGAACGTCAAGCAGAAGCAGGGGGAATCCATCCGGGCTTACGTCATCCGGTTTAACGTTGCGGCATTGGAGGTCCGGGACTTGGACTAGTCTGTTGCGATGGCCGCACTCAAAGATGGCCTTCAGAAAAATGACTTGCTGTTCTCCCTAGAAAAAAAGTATCTCAGGGGCTTCGCCGATCTGCTAGCTCGGGCCGAGAGATATGTCTGTGCGGAAGAAGCCTTCAAGTTGAAGGACGAAGAAGCCTTGAGGGAGCGGCTGACAGACGATGGAGAGTCGAGCGAAGTTCGGCCGCGCTCACGGACTTCCTCTGGAAGCAGACGGGCCCGAACTCCTCGAGCTCGCCACCAAGGAAGCCCCGATAGAGGGACACGAAGAAGCTCTCCTTCCGAAAGGTTCCGCGACTACGCCCCCTTCAATGCTCCTCGAACTCAGATTCTCATCGAAGTTAAGAACCAGCTGCTAAGACCAGAAGGGTATTACGGTCTTCCCCAAACAAGCGCGATCGAAGCAGGTACTGCCTCTACCATCGAGATCACAGCCACGACACCGAGGAATGCATTCAGCTCCGAGACGAAAGTGAGGAGCTCGTCAGAAAGGGGTGACTGGGTAAATTCCTTCGACGTCAGTCTGAAGCAGGAGAAGATCGGCCAAGGGCGCTGCCGTAACCAGAAACGACAAGGTCGGCCGCCTCACGGCGTCATCAACGTTACCCCGGGGAGGAGCTTGGTACATCGACGATTTATTACCTTCTAGCGTCAAAGCCGCTCCAGATTGAGGAGGCCAGCATGAGATAGAAAAGATCGTCCGCATGAAGAAATACGGAGGAACAACGCTACCGCGACTCTGAGACAAAAAATTCGGGAATACATTGCTAGTAACTTTCTTTCAATAAAATTCTTCCCTTTCAATAATATTGTTTCTGAGCGTGAAAACTATGTGATGACAGGGAAAGAAGCAGTTAATAGTCACCGTGTTAGGAACACGAGGAGAGCCTCGTCCTAACATGGACAGGTCAAAGATCTTCAACCTCGATCAGAGATAAGATCTCTCTCGAGCGACAACCTCGGTCAGAGATAAGATCTCTTCCGAGCGATCGAGACAACCTCGGTCAGAGATAAGATCTCTTCCGAGCGACAATCTCGGCCAGAGATAAGATCTCTTCCGAGCGACCGCATCAATCTCGGCTAGAGATAAGATCTCTTCCGAGCGATCGAGATAATTTCGGTCAGAGATAAGATCTCTTCCGAGCGACCGCGTCAACCTCGGCCAGAGATGAGATCTCTCCCGAGCGATAACCTCGGCTAGAGATAAGATCTCTTCTGAGTGACCGAGACAACCTCGGCTAGAGATAAGATCTCTTTCGAGCGATCGAGACAACCTCGGTCAGAGATAAGATCTCTTCCGAGTGACAATCTCGATCAGAGATAAGATCTCTCCGAGCGACCGCATCAATCTCGGCTAGAGATAAGATCTCTCCCGAGCGACAACCTTGGTCAGAGATGCGATCTCTCCCGAGACAACTTCGGCCAGAGATGAGATCTCTCCGAGCGACAATCTTGGCTAGAGATAAGATTTCTTCCGAGCGACCACGTCAACTTTGGAGCCAACTTCGGTCGGAGATAAGATCTCTCCTGAGGCAAA